>RJWK010030112.1:0-24899 GCA_004363435.1 Platanista minor
CGTTCCCTCTATGCCTACTTTCTCCAGGGTTTTTATCATAAATGGGTGTTGAATTTTGTCAAAAGCTTTCTCTGCATCTATTGAGATGATCATATGGTTTTTCTCCTTCAATTTGTTAATATGGTGTATCACATTGATTGATTTGCGTATATTGAAGAATCCTTGCATTCCTGGGATAAACCCCACTTGATCATGGTGTGTGATCCTTTTAATGTGCTGTTGGATTCTGTTTGCTAGTATTTTTTTGAGGATTTTTGCATCTATGTTCATCAGTGATATTGGCCTGTAGTTTTCTTTCTTTGTGACATTTTTGTCTGGTTTTGGTATCAGGGTGATGGTAGCCTCGTATAGTGAATTTGGGAGTGTTCCTCCCTCTGCTATATTTTGGAAGAGTTTGAGAAGGATAGGTGTTAACTCTTCTCATGAATCTTTTTGTGAAATATTTTCCCTATCACTGCCTCAGAAAGGCTGAGAAACAGTAAACAGTAGCCTCTTCTAGGAAATAACCAGTGTCAAAAATCACTACTGGTGTCCAGATTATGGTCTTTAAATACCATTTCCCACTAAAAAACAAATGAGAAACAAATTAACAGGGTTCCACATAAAAACGACTTATTCTATGTCTGGGACAGAACACAAGCAAGATGAGTCTGGACCATTCTGGTCACTAGTTAGCACAGAAATTATAATAGCTATTGGGGTCTTACCAAGAAGACTCAGGAGAAAACTTGAAGCAGCATCTACTGGAATGAAAAATTTAAGCATTAAAAATTTGAGATGAAAATAAAGTGAACGTCAAAAAGATGGAAAATTTGAGCATCAACAAGTTATTGCATGAACCAAACCATAGGCTAACTACAGGCCTATAAGGTAAATTTTCTCATGATATGATCATTATTTTGTAATAAAAGAATGATGTAATTAGTATAAAACCATTGTGTAACAAAAATAGCTAATCACTTAATGGATCTAGCAATGGAGGATCAGCTAATATAATATGAAGAGCTACAGTGAGCATTATGTGACTCTGTTAAAACCAATTATCAACTATGAAGTAGTCGCCAAGAAATCACACATGAATGTGATTGAGTTTTTACTTAACACCATCAACTTATAGGTAAAAAGAGTGAACAGAGAAACATGTTAAACTATACTTTGAGAAGCAATTTGCAAAAGATAATGACGGAAACTTTATCTGGTTTTCTCAACAAATGCATTTCAAGGAAAAAAAAATAGAGGTATAGAAAAAATAGAAAACATATTAATAAACAAAACAGGCTATAGTGTTTTAATGTTAAGGGTTACACACTCTAGTGATAAAACAATACAGTTGTAAAAAGTATAAAGTAAGAAACTGCAAAGTAAAAAAGTCCGAATAGTGATTACTCTTGGAGAGAGAAAAGAATTGTGATTGCAAAGAGGCATTTGAAGGCATCTGGCTTGGTTGCCAAGGGTCTATCTTCAGACTTGATTTTTAAATTTTATGATGCATTATTAATAAGCTATTAATTTGTTTTATGTGGTTGTCTTACTGGTATTAAAATTATAAAAAAATGAAAATAAATAATTCTGGAATTCTACTTCTGCCTTTGATAGAATGATATGTGCTGGTCTTATATCTCTCTGTAAATTCCTACAGAATTGAAAGAAATGTATAGAATTACTGTTTTCAGATATTGGGATATAGGCATCATAAGCCTGTAATTCCTGAGAGAAGGAAGACAACAAGTTTAGCTCTAGATTGCTTCAGGTTTCTTCATGAAAGTAGTTTCCAGACCATTAAGAAGGAAGAAGAAACACAAGTAGAACAGCAATCTTGCTGAGCTGAGGAGAATAATATGTGAGTTTGCTAAGGTTCAGGTCGCTAGAATGTGAGGGCTAGAGTATCAGAGAACAGTAAGTTGAGTAAGAATGACATCCAGAAATTTGCTGAATACTAAACAGGACTCAGAAATATTTGTTGAAACCAGAGTGATTAAGATAAGATCCCAGGAGAGTCATATCTTATCTGTAGTGCTAAATTTAGCTCTAGGAAAAAAAGTTACTTTAGACCTGCCCTAATAATGCTTAAAAGCAATCCTTGAAAGAATTAGGCTCATCTATAATTATTTTAAATACTTGCCGAAAAAATTTCAACACTTCTTTAAGGGAAAGAAACAAAATTCACTCTCAACAATATAACATCTTTTTTTCAGCATATAATAAAAAAATTAAGACATGCAAAGACCAAAATAATAAATAAATAAAAACCGGAAACATAATCATGAGAATATCATTAATATGAAGGAACAACAGCACAAAGAATAAGGAAATTAAAATATTTTTTAAAAATTTTCTAACATTATATGTGAAGTGTTAAAATATGATTTGTAAGAAGACTGTGATAAATTAAAAATACATATCATAAATCCTAAGTAACTGTTATAAAAGACCCAAAGAGTATATATCATAAACCAACATAGGAGATACAATGGCTCAATTCATTTAAAAAACGGTAGAAGTAAATAAAATTGATAAACCTATAATAGACCAAACAAGGAAGAAATGAACATAGGTCATAGCTATAGGTCCTAAAAACATTGAAAAGACAAAAGATATTATGGGCAAATTTATGCCAACATAATGTACAGACATGTTAATGACACAGGTCACCCAAACTGACACAAAAAGAAATAAAAAATCTGAGTATACCCATATTTATCAAATAATTGAATTTGCATGCCCTGATGTCTTCTCTGGTGAATTCTATGAAGTATTTTAAGAACCAGTAAACACTTATTCTGCAAATTCTTTCAGAAAAAAAAAATTCGACATATATATATGCAATTCTGGGGATGGCATAACGCTGCAGTAAAAATTAGAGAGTTTTTTTTTAAAGCAAAACCACAGATAAACATCACTGATTACTACAGATGTAAAAGTCTTAAAATACTAGATAAATTAAATCCAGCATATATGTATATGTTTCTGGATTTTATATATTATAATAATATAATATTGTATATATGTGAGATATTAAATATTTATGTTATTAACATGCAAGATGTCTGTTGAGGAAAACAGCCCACCAGGACTACAAGGGAAGGGAAAACAGGTAGGCAGGCAAATTCTGAAGGCAGTGGGCAGTCTATTAGAGACGAGACAGAGCGGAGAATTGGATAGCAAGAACCTCAGACTACGGTACAGTTCTTCCAAACTCTTAATGAGGTTGGTAGGAATTTCCACAGCAAGAGTTGTACGTGAAATGAAGGCTACATCTTGTAGTAATAGTCGCCTTCTGTGCTCATTCATGAGCTTGGAACAGCCCAGGGTAAGCATGGGATCAACATTCAAGGAAGAGCCAGCTGAGACTGTTAGTTGACCAAGCTCTCTGAGGCAGGTCTTCTTTTTTTTTTTTTTTTTTTTTGTGTTACGCGGGCCTCTCACTGTTGTGGCCTCTCCCGTTGCGGAGCACAGGCTCCGGACGCGCAGGCTCATTGGCCATGGCTCACGGGCCCAGCCGCTCCGCGGCATGTGGGATCTTCCCGGACCGGGGCACGAACCCTTGTCCCCTGCATCGGCAGGCGGACTCCCAACCACTGCGCCACCAGGGAAGCCCGAGGCAGGTCTTCTTGAAGGAGATTTGAGTAGTGTATTTCCAAGTTTGCCAAAATAAACAACTGTGGTTTATCCTAAGAAGATAAAGTTGGCTGAACATTTAAAAATTATTTAATGAATTTCATTTTATTAACTGAAGAAAGAAAATCCATATTATTCCCTCAAAATAAGTCTTAAATTTTTAAATAAAATTAACCATTAAATTAAAAAATGACTCTCGGAAATCTAGGAATAGAAGATAAATTTCTAAAAATGGACGAATGGCATCTATCTCTAAGGTCATATTTAACAGTAAAAAAAAATATTTTTCACCTAAAATCAACAGCAGTGCAAAGATGCCCTCATCGCTTTAAAAAATATTACCTAGGTCTTAGCAAGTGCAAGAAAGCAAGGCATAGAAAAAAATACGTTAGAAATGAAATAATAACTTTTCTGTCTTCACATAATTGTACATATAAAACATCATAGGAAATCTAAAAAAGGTACTAGAACATACAATTTTATTTAACAAATCCACAAAATAACAGGTCAATATACCAGAATCTACTGTAGTTTGTAAACAATAGCCATGAACAAATAGAAAATAAAAGTAAAAATCAATGCCATTGACAGTCATCCAGAAACATGAACTATAAGGAATAATGTTAACAAAATTTATGCACGTACTGTATACAGAAAACTAAGAAGCATTACTGAGAGAAATTAAAGACGACCTAAAGAAATGGAGAGATACTCAATTTTGAGGATTACAAGCCTTAATAATGTTAAGATATCATTTTTTTTTCAAATTTATTTACGTAGATTCAATGCAATTTTAAGCAAAACTTCAGCAGAGTTTTTTATTGGAGAAATGACACTGATTCCAAAATTTATAGTTAAATGTAAAGGATATAAGATACCTAAACAATTTCCAGGGGCTTCCCTGGTAGCGCAGTGGTTGAGAGTCCGCCTGCTGATGCAGGGGACACGGGTTCGTGCCCCGGTCCGGGAAGATCCCACATGCCGCGGAGTGGCTGGGACCGTGTGCCATGGCCGCTGAGCCTGCGCGTCCGGAGCCTGTGCTCCAAAACGGGAGAGGTCACAGCAGTGAGAGGCCCGCGTACCGCAAAAAAAATAAATAAAAAATTTTCAAAAAGAACAAATTTGGAAGACTTACATGCTTGAGGTTAAAACTTTCTGTTATGCTACAGTAATCTAAACAAAGTAGTATTTCTGTAAGAATAGACATAAAGATCAATGGTGTGGAATACAGACCATAAATGTAGAAATATTGAAAAAAATCATAGGAAAACATGAGAAAGGTCTCCATGAAAAAGTAAAATAGAAATAACTTTATGACCTTTGGTTAGGAAAATCTTTTCTAGCTAGGATACAAAAGCATTAAGCATTCAAAAATATGATACAATTTATCTAATCTTATTACTCCTTTGTTGTAAGACACCTAAAAAAAGAAAAGTAAGCCTCAAATGGAGACAAAACATACATTATTAGACAAAGGACTTTGGTACACGATTTATAAGCCTTCCTCAACTTCGATGAATATCAACTCTCAAATAATTAAAAAGGACAAATAATTGAACACATACTTCCCCCCCAAAAGATATATGAATGTTCCATAATCACATGAAAAGACACAACATTAATAATCATAGGGAAAATGCAGATTAAAACCACAGTGAAATACCATACATAAACCAACCGCTAAGCTGGCTAAAATCAAGACTTGCCAAGTATTGGTGAGAATGTGCAGCACCTTAATCTCTCAGACATTGCTGGTCAGAGTGTAAAATAGTTTGCCAGTTCCATGTAAACTTAAATATGCATGGCCCGTAAGATGAAGTAATTTAACTTCTAGGTACTTAACCAAGAGAAAATTAAACTGATAAACAGAGAATGACTTGGACATATGTTCAGTGTTCATAGTAATTTTATTTATAAAACGTTCAAAACCAGAAACAGTACAATTATCTGTCAAGTGATTGAATAAACATTGTGATGTATACATAGGAATACTACTTGGTAATGTGAAAGATCGAGCTGCTAATAAGCATGACAGCAAAGATGAATCTCAAAAATAGCCTCCTGAGTAAAACAAGGCAGTATAACCCTAAGATTTTACTTATATGAAATTTCAGAACCAGCAGAGAAAGCAGAGCAGTTTTTGCGTTAAGGCTGAAGTATAGGATACGAGGGATGAGGGTAATTGGAAAGAAAACTTTATGGGGCCACAGATCTGCTTTATAATCATTATTAACATGCCATTTCCAAGGTTATATGTTTTTATACTTCCCCAAAGTGTACACCTAAAATGTGTGCATTTTATATGGAAATTATACCAAATGGTATATTTTAATGAAAAATACAAGGTAATAGAATTTTATGTTTTGTGGTCCAATCTTGCAAATGTAAAATCAGATGTTTGTCGTGTTGTGTTCTGAACATGTGTACACATTAATGCATTCGTTTGCATACTATTAAAACGGAAAAATATTAAAAAATCTCTCTCTCTCTCTAAAATTCATTATGAAGCCCTAACTTCAATATAAAGTTAAGTAATTAAACCAAGTTCTCATTTCATTTCAGTAATATTCTGTTACTGTTACATAGATAAAATAGGATTTTCTCTAAAGTAACTTGAGCTTATTAAGTAAAGATAAAATATGTTGTAATAGTTATAACAATATTCATGATGTATTAACTGGTTAATAACTTTTTTTAGTTTTCTGCTCTATTTCTTGGTTCAATAAAACATTAACTCTTTTTTTTTTTTTTTTTTTTTTTTGCGGTACGCGGGCCTCTCAGTGTTGTGGCCTCTCCCGTTGCGGAGCACAGGCTCCGGACGCGCAGGCTCCGCGGCATGTGGGATCTTCCCGGACCGGGGCACGAACCCGCATCCCCTGCCTCGGCAGGCGGGCTCTCAACCACTGCGCCACCAGGGAAGCCCCAAACATTAACTCTTTAAATAAAATTATTATGTTTATCAATGAGTAGTAGTATAAATAATATTATCAAGTTGAAACAATAGAAATGCCAAAATACAAATGAAAATGAAAACTTCTGTGGTGGCATGTTAATTAATCCATGTGGAATGCAAAATCTATTTAGACAAATTATTTACATGCTTCTGTGAATAAACAACAATTTAACTAGGTCATCTACCAGCAAAGAGAGAAAACATTTGTATTTGCACAGCAAAAGGAACACTAGATTTCATCTCAAGTTCAGTGAAGCTGTATGAAAATCTCAGTTGAATGGTAAAAAGCATAATAAGAAATGCTTTTAGGCTCAAACAACAATTATCAGAAAAATCAAACAAAAACAAACCCCACAATTTTAATGCAACAGGAATCGGGAAAGCCTACCAACTAAGAAAACTATTTTGTAGTGAGAATAAAAATGTGAAGGTGATTTTGAACTATCCAATCGTAATAAATGCACATGAACCGTAATTAACTGGATTGGGGATGAGGACCAGATAGTTCTTTGGATAAATAGTATTGGACTAACAATCCAAAGAGAGATTTTCTTTATAGATGATATCTTAATACTAAGTTATAAAGCTCTCTCTCTCTCTCTCTCTCTTTTTATTGTAGTAAAAACCACATAACATGAAATCTACCCTGTTAATAAATCCTAAGTGGACATTTCAGTATTGTTAACTATAAGCACAGTGTTATACGGCTGACCTCTAGAATTTATTCATCTTGCATGAATAAAGCATACACCCATTTTGTAACAACTCCACATTTCTCCCTCCCCACACCCTTGGTAGCCACCATTCTACTTTTGAGTTTGACCACTTTGACTATCTCATATATGTGGAATCATGCAGTATCTTTCTGTGACTGTCTTATTTCACTTAACTCTTTCCCCAGATTTCACCCATGTTGTAGCACATGACAGGATTTCCTTCTCTTTATGGCTGAATAATATTGCACTGTGTGTACCACATTTTCTTTCTCATTTATCCATCCATGGACATTCAGGTTGATTCCACCTCTTACTTACTGTGAATAATGCTGCAATAAACATGGGAGTGCAAATACCTCTTCAAGATTCTGATTTCAATTATTTTAGGTAAACACAGAGAAATAGGATTTCTGGGTCATATGGTACCTCTATTTTTAATATTTTAGGAACCTTCATACTCTTTTCCATCACGGCCGTACCAGTTGACATTTCCACCAACAGGGCACGATAGTTCCAATTAATCCATATCCTCACCAATACCTTATGTCTTTCGTTTTTTGATAAGGGCCCTCTTAACAGGCCTGAAGAGGTATCTTGTGTTTTACATTTTCACTTCCCTGATGACTAGTGATGTGGGGCATCTTTTCATCTATCTTTTGGCCATTTTTATGCAGTCTTTGGAGAAATGTCTATTCAAGTCCTTTGCCCACATTTGAATTTTTTTTTAAAGTTTTACAATAATTCTGTTCAACTTCTAACAGCATTTAACAATTTTATAAAAGATAAGGCTTTGTTTAGCATGTGGGGAACACAATGAAACACATTGGAATATTATAATAAATTTAACAGCAGTCTACAGCTGTAAATTAGCATATTAATGATGAACTAATAATGTTTTAAAACATTAAACTTACTAACTTACTAACTAATCCATCAAGAATTGTCCGTTCTGTGTATCTATTAACCTCAAAATATGTCACTGAGTTATATTTCCTTTCACAACTTTCTAATTCTGATTAAGTAAACAATATTATTGTAAAAGAAATATAATCTCTCATCTTTCATCTTCAGCAATGTCAAAAATAGAATTTATTAAATTACAGAGAAAATAAATAAAACTAATAATTTCTTACTATAAAGTTAAGGTCAATTGATCCTAACTATGAAAGATTCATCTCTGATTTCTTTCTGCCTTAGAGACATATTGTAGAAAAAGTTTTAGGTATATCATATGAAATCATGTAGCCTGATAGATCCTAGATACTTAATTATATTTGTATTAAATTTCAGCTTATATTTTTTCTAAAAAATCGGTTTGTTCCCTTTTGTAATTTTGAAAAATCTAAATTAATTTCAACAAATACACTATATCTTAAAGGACCCTAAATTTCACCAAAGGAAACTGCTCTATTTTAGTATATTTCTTTCCAATCATTTGTATATACTTTATACACAATTATTCAGCAATTATTCACAATTTTCAATCCTGATTTTGGAATATAACTTTATATAGTGAATATTTGCTTTATGAAAAATATTTTATAAGTAGTCTGAATGTTTTTCTAGTTTGCTATATATTTTCTTGTAAGGCTGCACTGTAATGTCACATTTCTCTTACCATTAAGATTTAATTAATTCGTTTTGTTTTTGATATTGATGTTATCTGTAAAACAAATATTAGAAACATATATTTTTTAATGTATGCTTATTTTCCTTGGAAAAAATCCTAAAATTGAATATTAAACAAAATAATCACACTAATTTTAAACATGATATAGATTGAAACATGTATAACCAAAAAGATCATATCAATTACTCTCTCATAACTATGTGATCGTACTTTATTTCTCTCTATGCATGTATCTATCTAGTGATATATATCTAGTATTATAAACTAGTATTATATAAACTACTACATAACCATGTAGTATTTCACATATTGATATCAGTATGTAGTGCTTCACTACCTTACTGATTTAATATTATACTAAGCATTGCTCACATATTATTCATTGTATTAAATAATAATTTATAGTCACTGCAAGGTGCATTATTATATAGTTGCAGACTTTGTATTTACCTAATATCCGACTATAGGGTATTTAGGCTAATTGTTTGAACCTTGGAATTTTACTTTAATGAAACTACTGACTCAACTCTGTGTATTTCTCATAATTTCCTTAATAAAGAATGGCATTGATTGCTCAGTTGATATGATCATTTTAATCTAAAAGATTTAATACAGCTTTTCATAACATGCTTTATATATTCTCACTTTTTCCTCTAGAAAGAGTGACTGTTTCTGCATATATAAACATATTTAGTATTGCCATTAAAATGTGTTACCAGTTTACCAATTTGATGGAAAAATGCATAAATTGGGTGATTGTGCTTTTTTCTTTGCATACTAGTTTTCTTAATATTTCTCTGTTCAGAAATTATTACAAATACTTTTATTCTTTCTAAATACTCAGTTGTTCTGTTCCTTATTTTTATTTTTTCCTTATTAAACTTTGTTGAATTTCTCCTCCAGTATATTTTCTGGTTTTATTTGTTCCAGGTGATTGTTGATATACAGTTGTCTATAATTTTTACTAAGTTAAATGAATTGACCGTTTCTCTTGTCATCTATTTTGTTGTGCATGCTAAACTCAATCTTATCCATCCCACATTTAATTTATTTTGGACCCTTGTCAGTGCTTCTCAATATTTTCAGCTGATATTTTGGTAATAATGTAAGAAACTAAGTGTTTTCTCCGGGAACTCTGGGAATGGAGATTCTAGAAGCACAAGTAAATGGCTGGCATCTGAAAGAATATTTTATTAAAGTTTCTTTACCCCTTAAAAAATATGTGTGCATCTGGCATGGTGCTCCCTCATTGATCCTTACTTTATAAATTTAAATTATTATTTAAGTGCCTTTTTAAAGAGTGAATTGGCAGTTCTTTTCCAGATTCTTCATGATTGCAGGTAGTTATAGTACATAGCTGAAGAAATTACAGAATTAGTGCAAGCTCTTTTTCATTATTTTTGTCAACATTTCCTGGGCTTTTTATAAAAACATATTTATTCCAAGTGAAGTTAATTTGATTGGCAGTTTCAAAAAGTAATTTTTAACATGATTTTTGTTCAGATTTGTTAAAAGATATTCATTGGGGAGAACTTACACGTTTTAATTTGGGTTTTCCATATAGGAGCATGAAATATGCTTCCATTTTATTTTACTTTATAGAAGTTTTTATTATTTTATTCATAGAAGTCCTACACATTTCTTTTTAGATTAATCCCATAAACCTATAAAAATATAGCTCTTTCCTTCTGTTTTTTTTTGTTTCTATTATTAAAAAAAGCTAATTTTTAACCTATTTTACATTTTAATATTATAATTACCAGCTTTAGGAATTTATTCAGATCTGTATCATTTTCCCCCCGATACCTTACTTTTATTTATTTTGGAGACAGTGACTTTGAGATTTTATATTGATGATTTTACTACTTGAATTTTTTAAACTATTTTAACATCTTTAAGCATTTTATCAAGCACCTATTTCCTTGATTGGTAATATGTTGGTTTAACTAAACATTCTGTCATTATATCTTTTTTGTTTATTTTTCTGTCTATCCTTTTGTAAGTGATGCATTTACCTTTTGTAAGATTGAAAGAAACTTTTCTCCCTTTATGGGCTGAAGTATCATCACCTCTGGCCCTGTCCTTTTTATTCTCCTCTTTCTCCTCTCAGCTTCTCAGTTCCTTGGGAGGAAAAAAGCAATAAAGTAGTTCACACAACCAAAAACAAATTAGTCTTCAGAGTAGATCCAATATAAACACATCAAACACATCTTTATCAGAAGGGCACATGCAATGGAAAGACAAATGCACATTTTCTGCATGTGAATGATAGAATGTTCTACCCAGGATTGGCCCACTATCCCATGGGAAGGTTACAGGAATATTATCCCAAATATGGAATCATGGGGCTTCCCTGGTGGCTCAGTGGTTGAGAGTCCGCCTGCCGATGCAGGGGACACAGGTTCGTGCCCCGGTCCGGGAAGATCCCACATGCCACGGAGCGACTGGGCCCGTGAGCCATGGCTGCTGAGCCTGTGCGTCCGGAGCCTGTGCTCCGCAACGGGAGAGGCCACAACAGAGAGAGGCCCGCGTACCGCAAAAAAAAAAAAAAAAAAGAATTCTGTCTCCATTACATACTGCTACATGTTAATATTTGTGTTGTTTGTCTCTCTGCCAATAATGCTATTTTACCTGTTCTCAGTATGTGAGAATAAAAAAAGAATAGATGCCCTTTTTAGGTAACTGAAGTATTTATACCAACGTGCTCTATGTGAACAGTTCTTATTAGTTTTAATGATGAAATTAACAGAAAAATCACCACACAGTATATGGTAGTAAAGGTATAATGGATGCAAAGTTACTGTTGGATAGCAGATAGAAATATCCTAATATTGGAATTTTTTTAAATTACAGTAAAAAATTATCACTCACATTATAATAATGTCTGTAATTAGTTATCGGTACTAGTTTTGTTTAATTTTACTTTTTTTTTTTTTTTTTTTACATTTTCTAAAATGTCAATTCTGTAGTAGCATATGTTCAGTTGCAACTTCCAGACACTTGTGAGTTAAACACACTTGAGGAAATTCCTTTCCTGATCAGTTAATCACTACAATATAGCTGTTGGAAAGAACTGTACTTAGTAATTTTAGCCAATGCCACAAACAGCAAGGTGTTTAATGGTTAAGACAAAGAAATTTATTTTTCTGGCATAATGTTTAAAACAGCTTTACTACCTTCCTAGCGGTGATTCAGAAATTAAGGATCTTTTTATTCTGGGGCTTTGCCATCTTCAACACATGGCTTAGAAATTCACTATCCACATCTACTAAGCTGACAGAAGGGAATATGGTAAAGTAATTAATTCAGGAAGGTTTGATGGCCAAGGCCTGCAAGTTATGCATGTATTTTCTGTACATTCATGATTGACTGTATCAGACACATGGCTATATTTAATGTCAAGTATGGGAAATGTATTGCATAATGTATCATTGAGAAAAATAAAACAGGCTTTGGTGAGCAACTAACAATATCTCTTTCCAGATTTTAAATCCATCTATCCTTCATGAAAAATTTTACCTATAAATGGACTTTAATTGAGTATAAGTTCTAGAATAAAACAATACCAAAAACAATAGAGGAAAATGCTAAACTACAAGACATACATGCAGATTATGTATGATGGATTAACAAATAGCAGATTTGTAATCCAGAGTAATAAATGGTAGAGACCAATAAAATGATGTATTGGGTTGGCCCTAAAGTCATTCGGGTTTTTCCGTTACATCTTAATGGAAAAACCTGAATGAAATTTTTGACCAAACCAGTATTTAAAGATAGGATGGTAAGGGCTTGTCCAACAGGAAATCTAAAGACGCCTAAGCTCAAATTCTCAAGTAAAGGTGAAATAAAGATATTTAAGATATATTAAAGACAAAAGCAAAGATATTTTATGGCCTCCAGTTCCTCCCAGACAGAATGATTAAACATGTACTTTACCAAAAGGAAAAATACGAGAAAGAAATGTGAGTAAATGATTTAGTAAGTCCAAATGGTAATTAACTGCAGAAATAGTTGAATAAGTGATGCATGTATTTTGAGACTTTATAAGTCCTATGCTTGTTCAATTTAAGGAGAAATTACAACAAATATAAGCTAATTCAAACTAATATGTAAAATAATTTTCCCTATATTATTTGATTTTGACAAATACTGCCTATATTTTTATTTGGTTTTACACATACAGATTTTCTTCCTAGTCAATACATAATAACTGAGGATGCTGAGAAATTGTAGAAGTATATTCCTTGGTACATATAGTATGCTGTATACTCTACATACATTTTGAAAATATTAGTTGTGAATTCCATTTTCAAACATATCTGTTATAGTTTAAGAGTGCAGGTATATCTTTACTCCAGCATTATTGTACCAAAACAGGTGAGAATATTGCAAATGAACTTCAACTTACATTCTCCATATGGATAGATGTCCCTCAAATAATTTCTTCAGCCTCCTAAATATATAGTATACTGAAGAAAAAAAATCTTGACAGTTAATGCTGAAGGTTTTGTCAATCATATTTAAAAATTCACACTAAAAAAATCCTCTCTTCGTGACAAAATAAAATAATTCTCAGAAATGATTTTTTTAACGGATGATTCTCTGACTTAGCATTCATCTTGGATTGAAGAAAACCTAACCTATATTCCAATAACTTTGCTGTCTATATTTTAAATAGATATGTTATTGCCTTTATCAGTTACCATAGACTTGGCCTTTATATGTCATTTTGGCAATTTACATTGAAATAATTAAAACCTCCATCGAAGGCCACATACACGACAGCTAAAAAAAAAATAAAGTCAGGCTATATCTCCAACATTTTTCTTGGAATTCTCCTTAGCTATGTATCCAAGTTCATTGCTTACAAGTTCTGCTTTCCACCCAACAGTAGAAACCAATTCAGCCAAGTTGTCTGCCACTTTATAATAAGGATCTCCTTTCCTCAAGTTTCCAATAATATGTTTCTCATTTTCTTCGGAGATATCAGCAGAAGCACATTTAATTTTCCACCAACATTCTGTTCATGGTGATATATATTTTTTCTCTAAGGTAACAGTAGCATTTTCTACCATGTTCCTCATAACACATAAGCCCTCTCCAATATCACCTTTAGCATCCATATTTCTACCAACTGACTTTTCAAAGTGATCTAGTCTATTTATATCAAATGCCTCCAAGTTTGTCCAGCCTCTATTCATTGCTCAATTACAAAGTTATTTCCACATTTTGAGGCATTTGTTACAGCAGCACCACACATTCAGTACCAAATTCTGCCTCAGTTTCCTAGGGCTGCTGTAACAAAATACTACAATCTGCGTGGCCTAAAATAAAATGAATTTATTCACTCACATTTCTGGAGGCTGTAAGTCCAAAATTAAGATATTAGCCATTCCATGCTCCTTCTCAAGGCTCTAGGGAAGAATCTTTGCCGGTCCTAGCTTCTGGTCTCCCCAGGTGTTCCTTGGCTTGTGGTAACATAGCTCCAATCTCTGTCCCCTTCTACAAATTGTCTTCTCTGTGTGTCATTTTTTGTACTTTTATCTTCTTGTGAGGACACCAGTCATTGGACTTAGGGTCCATCTGAAATCCAAGCTGATTTCATCTCAAAATCCTTAACTAATTACATCTGCAAAGAATCCATTTCTTCACATTCTGAAGTTCTGGGTGAACATGAATTTGACGGGAACACTATTCAACCTACTATAAAATTATAGAAATTTATTTCATGGAAACAATCTGGGAAATTACTTGTTTCAAAATGTCATATTATGTTTAAAGTAACATAATTAATTCTCCATCCTCACTCATACAAATTTTCTCCAGTGAATGTGGCTAATCTTACTCTAACCAATCTTAATTCTGATCCATATGCAAACTTACTTTTAGTCTTTTTTCTGACATTAACTTTCTTACAGAATAGATGACCTTACTTAACAACACTAAGTAGTAAGACCTAACCCTTCACAGAGAAAGCACTGCCAGGAATGTGGCCACCTTTCTACGTGGGCAAAGCAGGCATTAAACTGCAATGAAACACACTTATCAAAAAAGTATGTCCCTCATGTTTGTCCATGCTGTTGCTTCAGTCCATTAACCTGAAATGAGACGCCAAGAGTTCTTTGGGCTTGAAAACAAAGATATAAATAATTTGTAAAAGCCAGGCGCTGCCTGTACACTGCTTGCGATGTTCCCTCCTTTACTTTTCTAGACTTGAGTAGTTTAGGAAGTGACCCCATTTAACTTCCTCAAGTTTTGAGTAAAAGGGCAAAACATAGATCATATTTCCAGTGATCATAAAGAAGCCAAGGGCATCTTAACTTCCTTAGTTGCTTTCAATAAGATGGAACATGAATGAAAAGATGAATGATAATTAAAATGATTGAAGTGTATGCTGGCGTGCCTTTTCACGACTATGAGAAATGTTAAAATTTGCAATTAGAATTGCTCTCTAGAAGGATGTCATTATTACTGAGGGCATACGTATATTGGGTAATTTTCAGCTGCTCTGTTAAGTTAGTTATGTTGGCATCTGTCTTTAATGTGTAATCATAGCCCTAAACATAACTCCAGATCAGAAGATTTCAGATCAACTTACAAACCTTTTTCTTTCCTAATATGGCTGAACTATATCAAAATTTGGCATCTTTTTATTTGCTAAATTTTTATATTCATTATTAGAAAAAATTTCCTGCAATAGAAATTTCTGAATATCTTATTTTCCATAGGCATTTCCAAATCATTTTTCTCTTTATAGCGATTTGGTTTTGTCAATGTTCCATGGGGCAGTAGAAATAATAGAGTAAGCTATTATTTTTTCTATCATATCATATGGGTACTAACCTTCAGTTTTCTTTCTCGTCAAGACTCTTTATCGTCTATTTTAAGCAGGTTCTCAAAGTGTCCCTAAAAGCCATGCTCTTTGCAGTTGTCTAAAACCATAAGCCATGTCTTTCATCTCATTGATCTTTGACATATTTGTCTAGTCTATTGAATTTATTATCAAATAATACAAATGTACAGGGATAAACATCCCAACATATTCAAGCAGAGTAAAGTGAGAGTTTGATTATCAGAAGTGGTCCAGTGAAGAAAGATAAATGACTATTTTAATTAAAAAAGAAAAAAAAAAGCAACATAAGATCAAAGGTTTCCAAAATTAGTTATCAAAAGTATGACAAAAACCAGTATGCTTGTATACTCTGAAAGGTTCTTGCCATATGATGCTTATTGATTATAAAGGGAAAAACATAACTTTACAGTTGCAAAGCCTGTCCTACGTCAACTTAACCAAGCATACAAAGTAAACATAACTAGTAATGACTCATATTGACATCGTCTCTCTGCTGAAATGGTTTATCAAAAAAGGGTACACCGTTATTTCTGCTGTATTCTTACTAAAAATGCATAACATAACCAGGAGAAAACATTTTGCAAAATATGTGACCAATACTCTTCAAAAGACGTAAGGTTATGAAAAGCAAAGAAACAATAAGGGAATGTGTTGGAAGTCTCGAAGGAGATGTAACTAAATGCTTTATTTGATCCTGAAGCAGACCCTGAGGCAGAAAAGGAAATTCACTGGACAGTTAAATTAATATTGGTAGATTAGCTATTAGTATTGTATTAATTTAATTTCCAAGTGTTGATAATTGGTTGTATAACATGTTAAACTTGGAAGAAATTGGATAAAGGATATATGGAAATTCTTTGTAATATTTTTGCCTCTTTTGTAAATCTGAATTTATTTCAAAATAAAAATTTAAACAAATAAATGAGCATTGATGACACGAAAACTAGTGACAGACATTAGACTATTTAAATACAACTGATGATACTAGCAAAAACAAAACTGTAGTCCATTTTCCTTGCTAAAACCATTATTTAAAAATGTAGGGCTTCCCTGGTGGCAGAGTCGTTGAGAGTCCGCCTGCCGATGCAGGGGATGTGTGGGTTCGTGCCCCGGTCAGGGAAGATCCCGCATGCCGCGGAGACACTGGGCTGGTAAGCCATGGCTGCTGAGTCTGTGCTGCGCAACGGGAGAGGCCACAACAGTGAGAGGCCCGTGTACTGCAAAAAACAAACAAACAAACAAACAACAACAAAATGCAAAGCCAGTTTCTCATTTTCCATGGGGGATTAGGGCACCCACAGTAAAGTAGTAATAAGGATTAGCCCAACAATTTAAGAAATCTGAAGTGCAGTTTTAAAATGCATCTGTAATATTTACGTATATTTCTGGTTGTACTGAATGAGATGCTGGAACAAGTAAACAATAAAACATGTCCGATGAGAGCTTTGAAGAAAATCAAGATTCAGTTAAAAAAACAAAAAAAGAAAGAAAGAATAGGATGACTAAGCTAAAGTAACAAGATATGCCAGAATTAGTATGACTTATTCAAAATAAAAATGAAAAGAATAAACAAGAATATGTGATTCCTCTCAGAGATGTAAATACAACCTTAGCATCAAAATCCACCCAGCAAAAGACAGATGCCAGAGGGAAGTGGCAGGATAGTTTGGCTTGTGTGAACAGATGACATCAAAATCTGATGCTGACTGAAAGTGATCCGGAAGTTCCAGAAGCAGACTTAGAAATGAAGGTGTGATTGCAATGACCAACGAAAGCAACAACACTAGAAAAGAATAAACTAAATTTTGCACAATTTTTAAATGAAGATGTAGCTTATGAGGAGAGATGTTGGAAATGGTCTCCTGGTTAAAATATTTTTTTAAATTATGTTCAGACGTTCAGTTATTTGATTTAACAAAATTACTCTATTCTCCCTCATATAAATATATATTTACGTATATGTAAGAGAAATAATGTTTATATAATATTAATTTATATTATATATAATATATAAAGGATATATATATATTTTGCAGTCAAGTAAATGTATTAATATAATAACTTTTTTATATTAAAAATAAGGATAAAAGTACACAGTTCATCTTAACTAATTTTATTTCTGAAAGGTATTCCAACAAGAAGCAGGAATTAAGTTTTCTCCTCTAAAACAGGGAAACAATTCTCTGTGGAGTGGTGGGGGACTCTTTTATCAAAGGACTATAAAATATCCACATTTGTAAGCTAGCTATGTATTTTGCTTGGCTTCAAATGAAGGAATCCTGTGACAATTTAGTTTTTTATAAATAAATATCTTACAATAAATTATATTTTTAGTAATTTAGGATGTTTAAACAAACACAAAGTCAAACCTTAAAATATTGGAAGGTCAGTCTGTCAAACAAAATAATTTAATTATTTTACTTAAATACAAAGTGCGTAGCTTCTTTGAACTAGTGAAAGCTAATCTGGCCAACATTTTGCTTTTTTTTCGCTTTCAATTTCTATTTTCCTTTCAAATGTTATTATATAAAGTAACTGAAAATATGTTTGAAAATATGTGCATATTTATGCATATGGTTTATTTTATTCAATAACTGTTTGTGCAACTCAAATGTAATCTTCAACTTATTTTAAACTTTCTTCTGATCCCAAGAGATTCATAGGCTACTGTCTGACCTAAACAAGGTTTATATATTTTTTTCTCTAAGTTAGTGGATATTTAGTGTTTTAAATTTAAGTTCTATTGCTTGACGTGAAGCTTTAAACTCTGAAACTTAACTCTCTTTTAAAGAAAATATTCTCTCATTTATTAATCAAATCTACTTCTTTTTCTCCTTTTTGTTTTTCCTTGTACTTGAAATAACTTTTCTTCTCTAAACATCTACATAGTTATATGAGCCACACAGACAATCACTATGCAAAACTTTTTCATGTTATAAGTGGAGAAGCAGAAGAAACAAGCAATGTGGTAATTCATTTTATTATAAGCCATATAATCTGATATATATTTTTAAAAATTTCTCTCCACAGTTTCTAAAATTTATAAATTATAGTAGAATAATAAATTATACTGTATAAATATTAAAACTATAACTTTTTATAATGCATAAAATAATAATTAAATTTTAAAAATCTGTGCCTCAGCACTTTTTACTCCTTAATTTTATGGCCAGAGACAACCACAGATAATAATTTGCTACATAAACTTCTAGATTTTTTCATGTATCAATAAATCTATCTGCAAACACTTAACACTACACATACATAGACATACATACATACAGAATTATAATAATAACATAATCATGTTCTTCATATGGTCCTGAAGCTTTTTTATCCCACTGAGCAGTATATGATGGTTATATTTCAGAACCCTAAACATATATACACCTAATGCTTTCAAACTTTTTCATATTGTAACAAGTAATTATTCTGCATTTTACTCAACCATTACACTACTAATATGAATTTTAGTTTTTTCCAAGTGTTTGCAGTTATAAACAAAACTCTGATGTATTCCAGATGTGTCTATGTTTTTTTATTTACATAGAATGTATATCTAAAATATGTTTGTTAAGTGAGAGAATATGTGCTTATTTGATTTGAATTGATACTGTTATATTCTACTCCAAAAGTTTTTAAACTCCTCCCCCCAGTCAGTTATTTATGAGAGTGGCTGTTTATCATCCATGTCATCAAGGTCTAGCAATTATCAGACTCTATGATGTTTGTAATTCTGATAGAACAATGCTATCTTAATTTATACTTCTCTGATTATGGTTACTTAGAGCATCCTTCTTATAAGTTTATTTGCCATGTGTCTCTCTTTTATTGCAAACTGGCTTTTCATAACCCATCTTGGACTTTTCTTACTAATTTGTATTAGCTGTTTATATAGTCAAGTTCATTCATTTTGTCTTCAAAATTATTCTCAATTTTTTCTCACAGACGCTAGTATTTCATTTTGAAAAATGTCTTTCATTATACAGTAGTTTATAAAACAAGTTTTTAAATGTTTTATGTTATCAAAAATGTTGACTTTATTGCCCACTATCTTAATCCAACACACAAACAAAAGAATTATTATGCTTTTGAAAATGACTTTGGGACATTGTCTTCTTCTTTGTTTCAAAATATCATCCTTTTCTTACAAAAAGTACATGGAGAAAGTTGAAGTGCAAAAAAAGGTCTAAATATGGCCATGCTAACAGGCGATATACATGCTATAAACATATTTGGTTAGAGGCAACAAACTGTATCTTCAAAATTCCTGCCACATACATAATCGTGTAATATGCACATAGTCTCTCACCTAAAAAAATTTAAAAATATATATTCTATATAAATAACGAAAAATTAAATGCATATGGAATACAGTAAAATTTTGTTTACAACTGTAAACAACTAAAATGGGTGTAAATCTTGTAGATTTATTTGTTTACAAGATAAAAATGAAAATTTACAAGTCAATTGAAAGAGAATCATTATCTACATCTTCCCACTGACCAAGATAATAAACCAGGCAAGGTTTATAAACACCCCTTCTCCCAGGCTGGAAATTCTTGTGGAGTGGTACTTTCCTGTCAATATATATATATATATATATATATATTTTTTTTTTTTTTTTTTTTTTTTTTTGCGGTGCGCGGGCCTCTCACTGCTGTGGCCTCTCCCGCTGCGGAGCACAGGCTCAGCGGCCATGGCTCATGGGCCCAGCTGCTCCGTGGCATGTGGGATCTTCCCGGACCGGGGCACGAACCAGTATTCCCGGCATCAGCAGGCGGACTCTCAACCACTGCGCCACCAGGGAAGCCCTCCTGTCAATATTTTTATATTCATCTTTTTAGGACTTTTAGTTTAATTGGTCTGATTGTTCAATACCTTTTCATTTATTTCATGAATTCCTCTTTGATTCAATTTTCACGTTTTATTTTATTGTTCTGGAGTTTGTCCTATAAATATAACAGTTCTTTCAGAAATTCATATTTGGTAAATTTGAATCCTTATTTCTCTATATATATATTATATTTTTATTCACAGGTTATAGTTATCTTTATTGCATGAGATGTTCAGCTATTACCAAAAGGGGTCAGCAGGATACTATTACCTACAATGGACCTCGTTGTCTTCAGTTAACCTATAGTTCCTGCATAACAAAGGGATTAATAGATATATGACAAACTTAATGCCTGAGTTTAATGGAAATGAATTAAATTTTATTACACTGCATTAAAACTAAGACATCTACCCCAAAGGTTTTTTGTTACTAGGTCTATACCTGAAAATGAATTTCAGAAAATACATTTTCATATCAAACATACACTATATTCATCATAGAGAAGATATCAATTTGTGTGGGAGGCCACGGCAGGAGTGGCCCCCAGGAAGACTCCTGTCAAAAATAAGAGAAAGCCCCTGATATCTTCTGGCACATTCTGCAGTGACCAAATGTCCATTATGTGAAGAGTGATGGTGAAAAGAATTACATAGAGGCAGAGGTATTTTTCTAGGCTAATTGGGAAGTGACAGTGATTTAGTGGATGACTCATCCTCACTGTGGAATTTCAAAGAGAGTTCACCTGAGACTTTCCCAGATCTAGGGAAATAAGTTATTTCAGGAGAATGGTACTTACTTAACTGTATGCAGTTAAGAATGGCTCTTACTTAACTGTATCCATGGCAAATGAAGTATTTTCCAGATACATGTTGGGGGAAGATTTTGTGGGTGGCTGTTACTGTGCAATTATCAAAATTTCATTACACACTCTCCAGGACTGCACACACAAAGGCTCCCACAAGGGAAAACACACCCCTCTTCACCCTCCTCCTTTCTAGCTCTCCTCCTGTGCATTCTCTCCATCTGTTGCTTCCATGTGTTACTCTTTTGGCTCTAGCATAATTTGGCCAAACATTACATTACTGGTTCCTCATCTTGTCTCTGAGAACATTCTACCTGTCTGTTTATATACTTCCTTTTTTTTTTTTTTTTTTTACCTCTTTGATCCTGGCAATCACTTCTAGTGTGTTATTTCTAATAAGTTATTATTATTTTAATTAAAAAAAATTTTTTTTTTATTTTGCGGTATGCGGGCCTCTCACTGTTGTGGCCTCTCCCGTTGCGGAGCACAGGCTCAGCGGCCATGGCTCATGGGCCTAGCCGCTCCGCGGCATGTGGGATGTTCCCGGACCGGGGCACGAACCCGTGTCCCCTGCATCGGCAGACTGACTGTCAACCACTGTGCCACCAGGGCAGCCCTAATTAGTTATTTTTCTTACAACCTGTTGCACCTTCATGGATGCAGTGCTCTTTAGTATGCTTCTAAAGATATAAGTTATTAAAGGCAAGCACACAATTGATGTTTCCTTTAATCTTAGTTCTGTTGGAGTGTGAAGGGAGAATTACTGCTTCTCTTTTAAGGTGATTGCTTACTTACAGATTCATGGTTTTATATTTATCACCAAGTTTGACATTGCTTAACTTAGTGTCTGTTTCCTGTTTACAGACGTAGAGGTTTGCCATGTTCACATGAGGAATATGAGCATAACTAACTGTTCTCTTGAAGCAGGTACACTATTTTTCTTGCTAGTTTCCAGCCTTTTAAAGTCCCAGACTCCCTCTTTATCTCAAAATTTTATATTGGTTTCTCAAGAATAGGGCATGTATTATGTGGATTCTGGGGCTCTAGCAATGATAATAGGGTCTAAAATGAGACCAAATAGTACATGACATATACACACTACAATATATAAAATAGATAACTAATAAGGACTTACTGTACAGCACAGGGAACTCAATGCTCTGTAATGACCTATATGGGGAAAGAATGTAAAAAAGAGTGGATATATGTATATGTATAACTGATTCACTTTGCTATACAGCAGAAACTAACACAACATTGTAAATCAACTGTACTCCAATAAAGATTTAAAATAAATAAAATAAAATAAAAAGCCAAGTAACCTTGATGCTCCATGTTCAGTGGCCCAGATAAATACTGATAGTTGCCTGAGGGCACCCTCCTCATCCTATATCCACTATTATGAAGCTGTGTGCATTCTGGGCCTGACCCTTCCTTTCTCTCTTTTCTCTGCTGTACATGATGTACAGAGTGGTTTCCTCCACAGATCTGACTGTATTGTTTTCTAATGCTCTACAAGTTGCCATATACTGAGCAATTTTAGGGGCTTAAAAAATATCCCTTTGTCATCCCTTTATTCTCTAGTTCAGAGGTCTGCGTAGGTTTGACTGGGTCCTCAGTTTAAGGTCTCACAAGGCTAAAGCAATGTGTTGGCTAGGTCATGTTCTTTCTGAAGGCTCTGGGTAAGAATCAGCTTCCAGACTCATTCAGGTGGTTGGCAGAATGAGGTTCTGTGAGATTTAGGACTGAGGCCCCCATTTCCTCATAGGAGATCAATAGTGGTTATTCTCAGCTTTGAGAGATCACCCATATTCATTGAATTGACCCTCTCCATCTTCAAATCCAGCAGTGGTACCTGGAAACTCTCTTGTGCTTCAGATCTCTCTGACATTGTCTTCTGCCCCCATCTGGAGAAAATTACTGTTTTTAAGGGCTCAGGTTATTACCATGGGCCCACCTAGAATATCTTCCTACTTTATGACCAGCTATGCCATATAACATAAAAACATAGTCATGGGAATAATATCACATACACAGGTTCTGGCGATTAGGATGGGCAATCTCTGAGTGACCAATTTAGCAATTTGTCTAACCCACTGTGTTTCCTGACTTTCAAAGATTCTTTATATACTGATTTACCCGCAGAAGCAATTTATGATTTTTGGCATTGATATGGATACATTTCTTGACAAACCTATGTGTATGTGTATCTACTTATGGACTGAGCAATCAATAGATATATGTGGGTATGCTTATAAATATTTATATTATGATGATTTCTAAATATTTGAGGTAGGGAGGAAAATCTAAATAATCATTCATTTATTCAAAATCTTTTCAAATTCTACATTATCGAAGGGTCCAGGGATATGAGGGTCAAGGAGATGGGTGGAGTGTTTTTGTTTTTGTTTTTGTTTTTAATGGATCTTAACATTTATAGGGATAGACATATAGTACACAAGTAAGTCCAAAAATAGCTCTTTTCTTCACCCCATTAGTGCGGGAGGGATTCTCACCGTACGGTTATGGGGATGGCCAAACACTAGGTAGATGAGAGCCACAGCAGTTTGTTAGTCACAGATACAACCACATAATACCACATGCCACTTACAGACAACCACAGAGGCTGTGCTCAGGAACAGAGTGAACAGCAACAGATCATGGCAAGCTGGATTGGTAGTATAATGAAGGTGGCATGGCCCCTGGTTTCTGGGAGGATGTGATTGGCTTGTTTGAATAATTCTGCAGTCTGGTGGGGAAGTAAAAGCCACTACTCAGGCTTCAGCAAACACGGTGCCTGGTATCCTAGACAAACGAGTGTCGTCCTTGGAAGCAGAATGGGGAAAAGAACTTGCAGTTCGGTCATTCAAAGCCCTCCTGGTTTTACCAGATGTGAAAGCAGCACATATATTGAACCTTAATTTCATGCCTTACACCACAACAATTCATGGTACTCCTTTTTGGGTTTTTTTTTTTTGGCTGCATGGGATCTTAGTTCCCTGACCAAGGATCAAACCCGGGCCCCCTGAAGTGGAAATGTGGAGTCCTAACCACTGGATCACCAGGGATTCCCTTTTTTTTAAAAAAATTCTTAGCAGTCAGTTTAAATCATTAGGTGGGATACTAATCAACTAGGAAGTTACAAGCAATAGATGGTAAGGGAAGGCTTCATTGCAGAGATGGCATTTAAGCTGAGATCCGAATGATAAGGAGGAGAGATAGTGATGTGCAGGTCATATCAGGGAAGATACATTTTAAAGAAGAAGTAGGGGCTTCCCTGGTGGAGCAGTGGTTGAGAGTCCGCCTGCCGATGCAGGGGACACGGGTTCGTGCCCTAGTCCGGGAAGATCCCACATGCCGCCGAGCGGCTGGGCCCATGAGCCATGGCCGCTGAGCCTGCGCGTCCGGAGCCTGTGCTCTGCGACAGGAGAGGCCACAACAGTGAGAGGCCCGCATACCGCAAAAAAAAACAAAAAAAACAAAAAAA
>RJWK010030113.1:0-24900 GCA_004363435.1 Platanista minor
TTCTAAGACTATTTGACTACAGGACCAACCCACACTGAGCCACTCTTTCCCCACTTTTTCCAAGGGACTTCTCACAGAAATAGTGCTCTGTGGGCCCTAAATTGGGAAATCCTGTCAGAGATGTTGCCACACCTGCACCACCAGGACCAACACTCATACCAACATCACCACTCCCTCTTAAGTACAGATAGCACTTGATGCTTTTCGGAGCATTTCCACATGTATTATCTCATGTCATTTTCATTAGCTGTGATTAGGGTAGGGTAAGTATGACTTTATCAACCTAGTAGATGAGAAAGGAGACACATTAGCCCAATAGTTGCTGCCGTAGTGTGTCAGAGAATTCCTGAGTTGCTTAAGGGTAAAGAGAACACAGGTCCATGGCTAGAAAATCCTTGGAATTATAAAGAGTAGGATTTTTCTCTGGTTTTTTTAATTTTGCAAACATTTTGCTCCCTTTCAGCGCCTGCCCACGGGAAACTCTTCTACTGCATGAGGTGATAGCCACATGATTTCAGACACTGTCCCATGTAGAGGGTGATACACTTCAGGTGGCTTGACTCACTGTCAGTGTGCCAAGTGCATTTGCCTATGTAAAACAGACCGTAATACAATTGGGAGAAAAATGGAGGAAAAGGTTGAAATTTGACCAAAACATTTCATTTATAGCAGAGAATTTTATACAGATTTGTTAGAAATTCTGAACACAGACCACTCATTGGGATGCTCTAGAAACTTCTCTCTGTCCCCAATTTGTATTTGGAAATTCATATATTTTTGATGTGTGTAGTCTGCACTAAATTTCCATAACTGTTTATGATTTTCTCCATTTGACACTAACATGAAGCAACTTTCACTGGGTGGGTGTAAACAACATGTTGTGGGCAAGCAGAAGTTAAATAGCCATTACCTAAGTCTATAGACTTAGTTTAGTAACCAGAGTTTTTTGTTTCTTGTTTTCCTTTGAAAGGACATTTGGAGAGAGACAGAGAGAAAAAGGCTTGTGAGTAATGGGAATGAGTCTTCCAGACAACATTTCTCTAAAAAGGCATTCCTCTCTATACCTAATCCATTTTTCCCATTTACATTCCTCTTCCTTTGAAGCAAAAGCCATTAGTATTGTATAAAGACAGTGAGTGGTATCAAAGAGACTCATTTCCTGATGTCCCTGAATGGCACAGATTTAAGCAAAGCCATTACAGCAGAAATAAAGAAAAATAACCAAAGTGAAAAAATACCTAAGAGCAATAGAGTTCTTCCACCATAGTTTAGGTAAGATCTTTGAACACTTGCAGGCTGAGTGCCTACAAATCTTTGAAGAATCTGCCCTGACACCAAAAAGAGACAGTGCAGTGTGAGATGCTGAAGGGCCAATCTAGGACAGGGGCCCTGACATTCTATAGATATCCTCTATGTCCCTGCTGGAGGATCAGGGTCAGCTTGGCTATGATGCTTGCATCATAATCAGTGACAGGGTAGTGGGCCAAGGGGCCCTCTTGAACCTTTCAAGACTGAGGGGTCATAGCTGGAGGAACCAGGCTAAAGCTTGATCTGTTAGGGAAAGCTGCGGGTCAAACATTGGTGTCTTGCTCTCCAATATATTTTCAGTGCCTACCATGGTTCAATAAATATTTATGGGAAAATAGGGATTGATGAATGAAAATGACAAGGGCACCAGGTAAGAATACCAAGTCTGATGGGGAAAGGCAAGTTGGAAATCAGGGTGTTGTGCTAAGAGTCTGAAAGGACATTAAAGATGAAAAGACAAAACCTCATGGTGCCAGGTTTTGGATGGATTAAAAGTGACGTAGCGTTGGAAACAGAAACAGAAGGAAACCAAGAGTGTTTAGAGTGTGGCTCTAACCACCCTCATTAAAGGCTAAATGGATTGGTGGTAAACTCCAGATATATATTCTCATGGTTTTATGTTAGACGTATTGCATGCCGGCATATACTTGTTAATTATTCCACAGTATGGGATCAGTTCTTCCTGACTGATGTTTATAAAATCCCCAATTATGAAAACCCCATTAGATACTGATAAAAAAAGTAGCAAGATCCAATGGGAATTTCAAATCTTGTTTCATTTCCTGTGTAGATAGTGTTCCTAGGTAAGCAGCACTCTCATACACAGATCCACTGTCAGCAAGAATGTATTGCATGGCAGGGAAAACCAGCATAAATTTAAAGTTCAACCAGAGGCAATTTACATTAGTAGGATATTCATTGTGGATATCTGGAAGAACTCATAATGCAAGTGGCAGGCTGAATTGATTCTTTCTGGTCTTTGTTTATCGATGTTTGTCAAGTCCCTAGGGTAAGTAAGCTTCAAGAAACAGGAAGTTTAAAACTTGTGTCATTCTCGTCAACTATCATATTGCATTAGTAGTGGTTATAACTCTGGTTTCTATTTATACCATGGGACTGATTTTAGCAAATTCAACATGTGGCGGTGTGCCCATTATTTACATGTTGCTTTGAAGCACATTGGTAATGGAGAATGAATGGCTTGATTTTCTGGAGATGAGAATAGAAATGTCTGGGTTATCATGGGACTGACCATGTACACACTTCTCTTGTCACCATCTTATTAAATCAATTTCCAAAACGGAATTGCCAAACTTCTTGGCGTGCATATCTATCGTCCTTATATGGGAACCATTAGACTATGTAAATTCTGCCTTTTATAGTCATCTGTGCTTTACGTTCTTGCGTGGAGTTACTCAGTAATATAAATAAGTCACAGACAAAGTTTTAGACAAAAAGTTCTTTGGACTGGGGAATAATAAAAGTTTTTTTTTTTTAATGTGTTTGTTGATTCCATATGGCTTTTTGTTTATGTTCTGGATTACAGCCATTGCCACCATTGTGCAAAAGCCAGAAAGAAATTTAATCGGGTGTTGCCCACAGGGGGTGTGATTTATTATAGTTTTCAGTTTCCACCACATCTTGCTAAGTCAATGGACCCAGATGCAGCATACCTAACTGGAGAGATCTAGGGCACACACGTTCAAAAACATCGTTTCATAATTAAAGCATGATTCTATCTCTTTAGATCTCTTTGAATATAAAATCTCCTTTAAAAATAATCCTACTCTCCTAATTAGAAGTTCCCCCAATTCTTTTCCACAAATATTATATCTAGTTTTTGGTTTCCTGAAAAATATCTGCCCAATAATCCTTTTCTAAACATATATTTAATACAGTTTCTTAAATTTCTCAAGCTTTACATCTATTTGCCAGTATGTTTACTCCTTCAGCTTTGTAACAGAAATTCTGAAAAACAATGAAATTTCAGAGCACAGTTGGAAAGAAATCCCATGTAACACTCTTCCATGTTTTCCTCAATGTCTAGTCTTGTCACTCTCCTGGCCGCTTCTTTGGCTGTCAACTTTTTTCATTCTTCTCCCTCTTTATCACCTTTTGCATCCAGACTGTTGTCAAGTCTTGTTTATTTGGTCAACATTTCATTCACCCACCCATTCATTCAGCTTGTATTTATTGAGCCTCTATTTTGTGCATGCAAAGGGTTAATCTCAGGGCATTGTGGGCACTGCTGTCTACAACATCCCCTATCACAAGCAAAGTACAGGCCTAATCATTTCTCATTTAGACCACTGAACTTGCCCTTTAGGTGTCTCAGAACAAGAGCCACTGGACACAGGGCTCACCTGTTATAGTTCAGAGTACATTAAAATGAAGTCATTGTCCTGCCCAGTCCCACACTCTTGTTTCTTGATACCTTGACTCTTCCTCATTCTTAATAGTTATCTACTGTGGTAGGCAGAATAATGGCCTTCCAAATATGGCCATGCCTAATCCCCAGATCCTGTGAACATGTTACCTTATGTGGCAAAAGAGATTTTACAGATGTGATAAAGTTAAGAAAGTTGAGATGGGGAGATCATTTTGGATTATCTGAATGAGCCCAGTATAATCACATGAGTCTCTAAAAGCCAAGAACTTTTCCTAGCTTGTTTAGAGAAAGAGATGTCACAAAAGAAGGGTCAGAGGGCAGCGACCTTGCTGACTTTGAAGATAGAGGGAGGGGGCCATGTGCCAGGTAATGCAGGTGGCCTCTGGAAACTGGGAAACACAAGGAAATGGACCATCCCCTCAAGCTCCCAGAAAGGACCAGCTGATGCTTTGAGTTTAGGCAGTGAGGTCCAGGTCAGACTTCTCATTTAAGGTCTGCAGGATAATAAATCTGGGTTGTTTCAAGTCACTAAATTTGGGGTAACGATATGGTGGCATTGAAAACTAATACAGCTCCCTTCACAGCCATGGGCTTTTGTACTTCTCAGATTGGCTTTTGGCATCTCCTGCCTACTGGCCCCTCTACACTGACCTCAGTTGACTGCCTTCAGCCCTTCTTGGATCTCAGAGTGAGGACATCATCCATGCCATGATATCTGCTACCAACTGTGCATTCCTCAGCTTTTAGTTTCCTTTCGGACAATAGTTTCTCTGGACTTAACTATTTTTCCCTCCTATAGTACTTTCCTCCTTCAGTAGACCGTCTACACTAGACTAGGTTTCAAAGCTTTGGATTATTTGACCCCAAACTATCCTCCAGTTCCTCATGGTCAAGCCTATTCCAGTTAAATTGTACTTCTCCCTATTTTTTTCATGTAATCTTGACTTTAGAGACTTGAACCAATCAGAACAGCGTAGGTCATGCTATAGAAACAAAAAAACCCTCAAAATTTTAGTGAGTTATAAAATACCCATGTGCGTGTGTTGAGAGCTCTGCTCCACAGTTCCTCGTGTGCCTGATGGAACAGCTACCGTCTCAGCACTTGCTGGCCACTATGCAGTGGTAAGGAGCTGCACAAGAGGTCAGCAATTATGCCTAGTCCAGAAGTAACATCTGCCCCTTTGACTTTCAGCCTAGCAATGTGGTCTCACCCAAGAGGGCTATAGAGTATAAGCCTATCATTTATGTGGAAAATGCCCTTTGTCATCAATCTATAATCCTCTACCAGAAGGATTCCGGAATAACTTCACATCTGTTAAGTCTGTCCACAGCTGTGTTCTCCTGCAAAAGAGGTTTCTTGGGTGCACCTGGCCATGGAATGGTAAAGTGGTTATTTTACTGTGTCCTCAGCTTACACCTCCAATGATTATAAGAACTTTAAGGGGAAGAAAATGTTTGTTTACTCAATCACCACAATCATGCCTTGAAACCCACTAAATGCAAAGTACAGTTGAGTGCTTGGGAACTATAATGATGAACTAGACATCCTGCAGGGATACAGTATCCACTGGCTATAGGCAGAAGCTCAGGGGTAAACTGCTCTCCCCAACTTTGGCAGTCATGCAGAAGGTGGTCAGGAAGTCAGGTGGGACAAATCAGGGAGTGCACTGGGCTTATTAATTTTGTCCAACATTTGTATAAGCTTTTGAAGGTAAGTCTGTTCTAGTTTACTTCACAACTTCTGAAGGAACTTACAAGTATGAATTTTATTGGATTTGAAAACCATCTAAGGAGTTTTGTGCTAGAGTGAAAAAAATATGTTTTGGAATTAGGCTTCTAAACAGGATTCCCAGGTCTGTTCTCTATTACTGTGTGATCTTGGGAAAATTACTTAACTTCTCTGAGACTTGGTTTCTTCAACTGTATAATGAGTAATAGATTCCTCAAAAGATTAATGAGAAAACAAGAAATGCACTTATGCTGGTATCTGGCCCACTGAGGTTCTTAAACACTGGTTTCCTTCAGCCTCCCTCATGAGACTCAATGGGTACTAATATTTCATTTCACTTTGTATTAGGTTATATACAGCACCATTAAAATTTGTTTTTATAAAGATTACTTTGCATAAGTTTGCCATTTTATGTGATTCGCTTCCTTTTTATATTTTTCATTGTGGTTTAATTCATATACCATAAAATTAATGGTTTTAAAGTGTACAGTTCAGTGATTGTTACTGTATTAACAAAGTTTTGCAACCAATACCACTATTTAATTCTATAACACTTTATCACCTCCAAAAGAAAACATATACTCTTAGCAGTCACTACCCATTTTATCCTTCTCCAGGTCCCTGAAAACCACTAATTTGCTTTCTATTTCTGTGGACTTGCTTGTTCTGGACATTTCATATAAATGTAATCGTACATATGTGACCTTTGGTGTCTGGATCCTTTCACTTATCATAATGTTTTCAAGATTCATCCATGTTTTAGCATATATCTGTACATCATACTACCTTTTTATTGCCAAATAATATTACATTGCATGTAAGTACCACTTTTTGTTTACCACTTATCAGTTGATGAACATTTGGGTTGTTTTCACTATTTGGATGTTATGAATAATGCTGCTATGAACATTGATGTACAAGTTTTGTGTAGTAACATGTTTTCATTTCTCTTGGGTATATCCTAGGAGTGGAGTTTCTGGGTCACTTCATAACTCTATGTTAACTGTATGAGGGACTGCCAGAGTGTTTTCCAAAGTGGTGGCCCTATTTTACATTCCCACTAATAATGGATGAGAGTTACAATTTCTCCAAATCCTAGTCAACACTTGTCATTGCCTGTCTTTTTTTATTATAACCTGATTGTCTGTCTTTCTGATTATAGCCATCCTAATGAGTATGAAGTGGTATCTCATTGTGGTTTTGATTTGAATTTCCATAATGACTAATAATGTAGAACGTCTTCTCACTGTTTGTTAACTTTTGCATATCTTCTTTGGAGAAATGTCTATTTAAAGCAGTTTTCTTGCTTTTTACACCATTTCTTCTTGTTTTAAATTTTCTTTTTTTTCTTTATACTGCTAGACTTTCTGATCCCAGTTGGACACAGAGGTGGTGTTTGGGTGAAGTACCTATTCCTCAGCTGCAAGCCATTGAAGGAAAGATCACAACTGTGAGTCTGAGATCTGGGACCTAGCCTTGCTTTGCCACACCTGTCTGTGAGACCTGGGACAAGTAGCTATAACCTCAGCTTTCTCATCCTGTTCAACCAGGTTAATTCTTCTCAGTCTGCAAAACACAGTAATGAACACCAGCTATACATCAGATGTGGTGCAAGTCCTGGGAAACATAGCTGAATAAGGCCTGGTTTCTCTGCATGGTACCCCTTGACATCTAGATATATTTAAATGGATATTACAATATAACAGGATGCAGTCACAGGGAAGAGAATCAAATACTGTGGAACAAGGGGGCAGCTGACTGTCCCCAAAGCCATCTGAAAATGCTTCAGGGAAGAGGGTCTCTGAAGTGTCTTCCCACATTAAAATTCCCTGAATCTAGGACATCCTTCCCTTTCAGTGTACATGTTTTACTGTATTAAATGGAGAGGTTATATTTATCAAAATTTACAGAACTATAGTAATTAATGTTTATTGAGTTTATCAGAAAAACTAATACAGTGCTTGCCAGTTCTTGGTACTCTGGGGTGGAACCAGGCTTTATTTGTCTTTGCATCTCAGTGCCCAGTGTATGTTGGATGAACGAATCATTTTAGAAAGAAGGGGAATTTACAAACTACATTTTGGATGCCTCAACTATAATTTTTCCTTTTATACTTGAGCCCCCCAATAATAAAAAGATTTGCTTTTAAGATACTTTAATCCTTAGTGGGGAAAATTCAGCTTCCTAATGTAGAGTTCTGTAATGCTCTTTGTTAACAAGTAGTTATCACTCCCTCTTACCTGGTTCCAAAGTTCTTTACACATTTAGCCCAACTGACTACAGGTCTGTTCCTTTTCCTCCAGTGTTACAAAGTCCTTTTAAATTTAAAGATTTAGGGAGTCTGTAGATGGAGGGAAGCTTTAGGATCTTTTAAAATTCCAACCCTTAATTTTATAGAAGAGGAACCGAGCATGGGTTATGTCAAATGATCTTGGCAAGTCCGAGTCCAGGATCCAGGCATTTAGTCTCCCCCTCAGTAGGTTTCCTTTCTTTTTCACATCTTCTTTCTCTCTTTCAAAAAAATGAACAAGTTAAAGTTAAATAAGTGGCCTGAAAAAAAATGAATCTGTAATACATTTTAAATTGACTGGAGGTGTGCAAGAAAGTATTCTGAGCTCCTGAATTCCTTGATAGACTTCAAAATAGTCTTCCTTAGACTAATTGTATTAGTCAGCTAGGGCTACTGCAACAAACTATCATAGAATTGGTGGCTTTAACAATAGAAACTTATTTTCTTGCATTTCTGGAGACTGGAAGTCTGAGATCAGGGTGCCAGCATGGTCAGGTTCTGGTGAGGGCTCTCTTTCCGGTTTGCAGATGGCTGCCTTCTTGCTGTGTTCTCACATGATGCAGCGAGAGATCTCTTTCTTCTTCCTCTTCTTATAAGGCCACTAAGCTTATTGGATTAGGAACCCTCCCTTATGATTTCATTTAACCTTAGTTACCTCCCCAAAGCCCTGCCTCCAGATACAGTCACCTGGGGGTTGGAGCTTCAATATATGAATGGGGGAGGCAGGGGGACACAATTCAGTCCGTAGCACTAATGGATTCATTCTTTAACATTTTCCTCCCTCGGAACCTCTCTCTCTCTCACCCTTTCTCACTGACTCGTAGGGAATATTGGGGGTGAGGTAATTATAATATTTTGGAATAATTTTTTTGACTGAGAAATATTTTGTGTGTGTATGTATAATAAGTAAAAAACATGTTACTATTCCCTAACGAAAGTTTAAATATTGTTTCCAATCACCTTTTGAATTGCTAACATGGAAAAGAGTTAAAACAGGGACCATAAAATTTATTATTGGAGTTACTGAACATTGGCTCTATTATTCAAAATATTGAAACAAGATCTGGCTTGGATGAATATCTGTCAGGGATAGGCCAGAGAAGATTCCAACACTGGGTGGGAATTGGGAAAGATAAATTTGGAGATTACTTCCAATTTTAAGATTTTATTATTCTCAGTAGAATATTGGTTTTACCTCCTCTTTCCTACTGAACACCCTTGATGCAGGTGCTAACAAATAGTGAAATACCCCCACACGCAAGTAGCAGGAGGGTGCAAGGACCAAAATGAGGCTTCTGGTAAATCCACCATCAAAATTGAGAGCTGGCTGTATCATTAATGTTGATTGATGAGTAATGTTGATTATGGAATATTAACACACTACCGTTGGAAAGGGAAGCTACTACTGCCACCCAGAGCAATGGTTAACAAAGTGAGAGTAGCAGGGAAACAGCTGCTGATGAAAGAGGGCTTTATGTCAAAGGGATTCCTAACATCTTTTATTGTATTTATTCAATATTTTGATATAAAGTAAATGTAAGGAACATTAAAGACCATCTTTGAAACAAATAGCAATGGCCATCTTCCACATAAATGATAGACTTATACATTTCCAAAATGGTAGGTGTATATTATTTCACAAATCTATGAAGTCCTTGGGAAGGGGTGTCATGTTCTAGGAATATTTCTGCTCCCAGCATGTAGCAAAATGCCTAGCACATAGGAAACATATGGTAACCACTGAATGAATTATTTAATGACTATATCTAAATAATATGGGTTACTTTATTTCCTATATTTATTTTAAAAAGTTTCTTTTCTTGAGTGTATTTTTGAGACTTTACTTAGTTATAATTGACTACAATAGCCTGCACATATTTATAGTGTATAATTTGATAAGCTTAGACATGTACACACTTGAAACCATCATCATGATCAAGAGAGTGAACATATACATCACCCCAAAAAGTTTCCTCGTGCTCCTTTGTAATCCCTTTCTCCTGCCTCTGTCCATATACCGTCTCCCCAGACAACCACAAATCCTTCTGTTACTATCAATTCAATTTCATTTTCTAGAGTTTCATATGAGAGGAATCATACAATATATACTCTTTTTGTATGGTTTTTTTCATTTGGCATAATTATTTTGAGATTCATCCATGTTGACTTGTTGTTGCATGTGTCAATAGTTCATTTCTTTTCTTTTTTAATTCACTAGTTTTTATTGCTGAGTAGTACTTGGTTATATGGATATACCAAAATTTGTGTGTTTATTCACCTATTGATGATTTATGTTGCTCCTAGCTTTTGGCTATTACAAATAAAGATACTATGAACAATGTATCTTGTTCACAGTGTACATAGTACAATGAGACTTGAACTACATACAAGTCTCTGTATGGCTCAGTATGCTTTCTTTTCTCTTGGGTAAATACCTAGGAGTAGAATGGCTATATTTTATGGTATGATGTTTAAATATGGTATACTTTTGAATTTTTAAGAAATTTCCAGGGCTTCCCTGGTGGCGCAGTTGCTAAGAACCCACCTGAAAATGCAGGAGACATGGGTTCGAGCCCTGATCCGGGAAGATCCCACATGCAGTGGAGCAACTAAGCCTGTGTGCCACAACTACTGAGCCTGCGCTCTAGAGTCCGTGAGCCACAACTACTGAGCCCGCGTGCTGCAGCTACTGAAGCCCACATACCTAGAACCCGTGCTCCCAACAAGAGAAGCCACCACAATGAGAAGCCCACGCGCAACAATGAAGAGTAGCCCCCACTTGCCAAACCAGAGAAAAACCCGCGTGCAGCAACGAACACCCAATGCAGCCGAAAATAAAATAAAATAAATTTATAAAAAAAAAAAAGAAATTTCCAAACTATTTTCTAAAGTGATTGCACCATTTTACATTCTCATCAGCAACAGTTTATGAGTGTTGCATTTTCTCAATATCTTTACCAACACTTGGTATGGACAATCTTTCTAATTTTAACCATTGTAATAGGTGTGTAGTGGTATCTCATTGTGGTTATTTTTCACTTCCCTAATGTTTAACTATGGCAAACATCTTTTTATGTGCTTATTTGCCATCCATATATCTCCTTGGTGAAGTATCTGTTCAAATCTTTTGCCTATTTTAAAAAATTTGGTTGTTTTCTAAATTAGATCAGAGATCGTTCTATATTCTGGATACAAGTTCTTTATCAGATATATGCTTTATCAATATTCTGTGCAATTTGAATTGTAAAGTTATGAATATAGTCCTAAGCACTTTATAAATACATAAAACAATACTTAATTAACAATACTTCAAACTAAGCTTATAAAAATAATTCTGAAGACAAATGAAGATTAGTGCTATCTTAAGCAGATAGAGAATCAACAGGGCGTCAAGTTAGGCTTTCAGGTCCTCATTTGATTACCTTTGGTTCTTCTACTTGCTGAACTTTGCTCATATGTTCCTTCTTAGCATGTTGAGAATTACCTGTATTACCTATACAGGGCAGTTATAAATGTAAAACATATTTTTTGTTATCACAGATTATCTCATTTTCTTAATATAATATTTACATTTTTATCATGGTAATGCATACACATGGTTAGATAATGCAATATTTATAGATAAGGCTTATAAAGATCATCAGCAATTCTCTGATCTATCCCTCAATCATCACCACTCTCTGAGACAACACTTTCAACTCTTAAAAAGATACTTCTGGTAGTTGCTTCTGTGTTCCTAAATAATAGTTCTTATATAGGGTTATCTATTTTAGCATTTATCCATTGATTTTCTTTTATGATAAAGGAAGTTTTAGATCTTTTACATGCCTGCAATTTTAGTTAAATCAGTAGACAGTGGTCATACCAATAATAACACAAAATAACAATAACAGAAAATGCAAATATTTCCACTGTTCTTTTAAAATGTATTGTGGGTTCATTTATTTTCTTGTGCATCTATTTTTCCTTAAGTTAATTATGTATCTTTATTTTATACTACACAGTCTTCTTGTACCTATTCTTTCTTTTTCTAATTTGTTCTATCAGATTGGTCATATACCCATCAGTATATTTTCTCAAATGATGAAATATTTTGATTAACATATACCTTTTTTTTTCTCTTTTGGGACCATTCTCCCTGAGGTCTCCGTACTTCTGTTCCATTCTAGACTGATTATTCTTCAAGCCTTCTGCATAGCTGTTATGCTGGGTTTTACCTCCATATTAGTTTTTTTATATTCAATGTCCATGTCCTGAATCTTGTCTTTTCCTATTTGGCTGGAGCACGTCCCCTAGCAGCTTCCCAAACAAGGATGCAGGGAAGGCAGAATTTATTTTTCCTCATCCTTAATTGATAGTTCAGCTAGATGTGGAATTCCGGGTTGAAAATAATCTTCCCTCAGGACTCTGAAGGCATTTTCTCACTGTCTTTCAGCATCTGAAGTATCTCTTGAGAATGTGAATACAATTCTAATTCTTTTGCATGTACTGCACCTCCCCCCTCCCTCTTTCTTCTCTGGAAGTTTCTGCACTCTTTATCCTGGATGATTGTGGATATTTTTGATGATATGTGCCCTATAGATCTATTCATTGTGTGAGCATTTAGTGAATTTTCTTAATCTGTGGACACATGTCCTGCTGGGGAAATTTTCTTGAATTATTTCAGTGATAAATTTTCCCCTAATCTGTTCTGTGTTTCTGGAACTCTCATTTATCAAGTATTAGAATATTCTGAACTTATCATTCCATCTATTCTATTTTTCATTCTTCAATCATTTCATTCTTTTTTACTGAGGTATAATTGACCTGCAACATTATTTTAGTTTCAGGTGTACAACACAATGATTCAATATTCGTGTATATTCCAAAATGATCACTACAATAAGTCTAGTTAACATCTGTCACCATACATAGCCACAAAAATTTTTTTCTTGTGATGAGAAAAAATATTTTAAGATTTACTCTTAGCAACTTTCAACCCATTTAATGTTTTTCATTTCATTTTTGAGAGATATCCTTGATTTATCTTCTAATCCTTCCACTGAATTTAAAATTTTCTCTATCACATTTCTACTTTCTCTGAGTTCTTTATTATTTTTGGATTGTTTCTTTTTTAATGCTCCCTTTCATGGTTGAATTAATGCCATTTCTTTCTTACCTTTTTGAGAATTTGAACTTTGTGATGATTCTTTTTTCTGTTCCCTGTGTTACTTGTTTCCCTTGGAGTCCTTAGCCTTTTGGGGTTTTTGAAACATGAATCGGCTCAATTTTCAATTTTTATTGACCTTCCCGTAGTGGATGCTGTAGGTGCCATGCCAGATTCCCTTTACTAGATTGGTGCTTGCATCCCCCAGCTTCAGGGGTTATTATTTTGTTAATGGCTTACATCTGCAGTCTTCTTTAGATGCTGCTGGCCTGATAGAACACTGGAATGACCTATTTTATTTATTTTTATTTTTATTTTTATTTTTTGGCTGCATCAGGTCTTAGTTGTGGCACGTGGGATCTTCTTTTGGGCATGCAGGATCTTTTGCTGTGGTGCATGGGTTCTTTGTCGTGGCACTTAGGCTCTCTAGTTGAGGCACGTGGGCTCAGTAGTTGTGGCGCATGGGCTTAGTTGCCCCACGGCATGTGGGATCTTAGTTCCCTGACCAGGGATCGAACCCACATCCCCTGCATTGGGAGGTGGTTTCTTAACCATGGACTGCCAGGAAAGTCCCTTGAATGACCTCTTGATGGCACAATTTAGGGACCTGTTGACAACTGCATATGGTGGACACTGTCCTTCAGGATCCAGTATTTGTCCTAAACCAGTGACTATCATATGTTGCATTGTCCCTAGCAGGTAGCCTATAAGCATCTGGGACCTACAGGATGTATGGAAAATCCAGCTCACCATCACTATGCAACTCTTGGTTCTGTGGGTCTAGCGATCCTGGTTCCTGGAAGGGAATTCTTCCACCCGGGAATATAATCAGAATCTAACTTAATTTAAAACTACAGAGGCCACATTATGGCATTCTGGGATCCCCATTCCAGTAGACCAGCAGGCAAAGGAAGGAACCGCCATGCTGGCAGTGATAATACCTCTACCGGTATTTTAGCACATTTTTTGAGAGAAGAGTTATATGCATGGGGCCAACCTTATAAGGAAGTTTAAGCTCCTGGTATATAGAAATTCAGGTTTATTCTTTATTTTCTATTTAGTGTGCTATTTCCACTAAAGATATTAAAGATTTCGTTAAAAACTATTTAGATGAAAAAACAAAATTAGAAATTTTAATCCCCTAAGTTTTAAACAAGATTGTCAGAAATTCCAAGGAACAGTGTGTTGGGGTGGAGTCATCCATTTGGCTCTTAGTTTAGTGTTTCCAAGAAATATTTTATTTAATAGAAGGATACATATGAAATGATTTGAACAGATTTACTAATCTCTGCTAAAACAAGTGCCAACACTTTTATTAATGAGATAAAACAGCCATTAGGGTTATAATTATATGCCTCACTGAATTTTCACCGTTTATCCAGTTCATTATTGTTTTCTTAAAATGTTTAATTACCATGGTCATACTTCTTGACTTGTAACATGTGTGTGTGTATACATATCATTTATATCTATGTGGTATATGTATCTATTTGTGTATGTCTTATCTTCCCTACAGAGTTGAAGGCAAGAGCTGTTTTCTTTATCCTTCTTTCTCTGCAGAGTCTGGTACTTTGTAGATGCTCAAGTGGATATTGGTTTAAAACAAAATAAAACAAAACAGAAAAAAACTAGCAAATATTTCTGTTTGAGAAATTTCCTATAGTCACCAATGACTTGCAAGTTAGTTGTGGTATCTCTCAATCTTTAATCTCCTGCAGGTAAATAAATTGTCTCCCTTGCATCTCCTAACACTTTCTTGTTGCAAATAAAATTGGATCTGAGATTGTGCATAGTTGGTTTGAGTACCAGGTACAAAAGCCCAACTCAAGTGAAGTCATTCTTGGTGCAGCTGTCTGGTTCGCAGTCATTCAGTTTCACTTCACAGAGGCACAGTATTTATGTTCTTCCTTCCACATCTGCAGAACTCCTTTTAGAGTCAATGAGAATTACAGGCTTTTATTTAGCACACTGGAGACACCGTATGAGATTTTATTTTGTGCTTATGGTTTTTTTTTTCCTTTTATTGCCAGAGGACAGGATTAATATTTTGGTGATATTTATGATATGACACAAACAGTGTTACAGAATTCACATAATCAAATAACTTTACAGTTGGAAGGAATTTAAAGTGTCATTTAGTTGAACACCTACCAGCCTATTTTACACATGAGAGAATTGAGGCTTAAAGACCTTAAATTACTTAATTAAGTATAGTTACTGGTTGATGCAAGACTAGTGATGTTATCTCAGTGCAGGCATATTTTAGGGAACTGATATTCAGCTCTCAGACACAAAAATCATTTAACAAATTAGGTTATACTAGATTTCCACTGTATTCAATATCTTAAAATATTTTAAATATTTAATCAATGTTTACATTAAATATTTAAATATTTAAAAATTTCAGTTAATTGAAATATTAGAAGTTAATGTTGTCCATTTAATTAGTTTCTGCTGAAAAATTAAGGGGCCAAACTTTTTTTTTTAAACTTTATAGGTTCGTTCCTATTGAGTCATATTTTATTATTTATTTATATATTTGGCCACGTTGTGTCTTTGTTGCAGTGTGTGGGCTTCTCACTGTGGTGGCTTCTCTTGTTGTGGAGCGCGGACTTCAGTAGTTGCGGCACACAGGCTCAGTAGTTGTGGTGGACGGGCTTAGTTGCTCTGCAGCATGTGGGATCTTCTTGGACCAGGCCTCAAACCCGTGTCCCTTGTATTGGCAGGCAGATTCTCAACCACTGTGCCACCAGGGAAGTCCAAGGGGCCAAACTTTTGATATTAAAAATTATTCCAACACTCATCAATGTCTGCTACTACTTTATGTCTGCACAAGGTCATGTGGCCATTTTAATCTTAAATCAATGAATAAAAGACTATCGTTGCTCTAGGACCGTTGGTGTGAGATTCTGGAATTGAATATATAGAATGCAAGAGCTCATTCTGAATATATACTGAACCCAGGACATACATTTAGGGAGAAAATTTTTAGACCAATTCCTCAGGTAAGTTTGTTAACTTTTCTAACAAAAGGCTGAACATGTTAAAAAAATGTTTGGATTATTTGAAAGTAAGAGTTAAGCAGGTTTTGCTAATTTACTAGCTGTTCTAAATCTTAATAAATGACTTTTGACCACGCTTGTGCCCCAGAGGGTTTTATCCACAGCCTGATATTCTTTAAGACCTCACTCACATCTTCTGTTTGTTAATATTAATCTCTTTTTCAAACATCAGAAATAGAAGATACTGGAAAGTCAGAAAGGTACTAGCAATTACTGTATCAAGAGCATACTATGTCAAATTCAAAGAGAGCAAGAAGGTGTCTTGTGTTAAAGTCAGTAAGAAACGGGGGCTACAGAGACAGGGAACCCAGGCCAGGAAAATGAGAGACCTTTAAGGGCTCAAGGGTCCAGGCAATATCAGAAGATACATTATTAGTAATACAAGCCAAAGGTTTGTACAAGAGATTAAGGTTCTGACTCAATAGATCTGAAAAAGTGGGACCACACATACCAGAAGCGAGAGTGAGCTTCAGCATAGAATAAGTATTGAAAGGGGACATTTCAAGTAGAGGCTGTTCTTCATGTGTTGCCTTCTCAGCACCTGGGATATATCTAGTCCAAGTCAACTAATGAGACACCTGGATGAAGGCAGGTGTGTTTGAGGGCTGAGCAAGATGGCTTTGAACACGGGGACTGTGCTCTCATTTCTCCTCTACGTCCCTCTATTCTGCACATTGTAGTTGTTCTACAAATTCTCACTAAGTGAAAGTTGTGTGGATGAAACACATTACATGTATGCACACACACATGTGCATGCTTGCTTTGAAGGGACCTTGGGCCAGACTTAAGGCACGGGTGTTTAGCAGTGAATGGATTAGCTTGGATTTGACTGCATGCTTTATTTGCCTAATTTACCAGAACTGTTACTGTGTTACTGATCAGAATAAGAGTTGCCATCTTTCAATTCTTGTATACAATTCTGAGGCTTCCTCATCACAGACTTCTGGTCCAATGCAGCTCTGTATTCACTGAGGTCCCTGCTGACTTGTGTGTTACTTTATGACTCTTTTGGGACTGTTGATAGGGAAGATTTCCCAGGACCTATGAGGTAAGTGAGAATTTGAACAATGAAAAGAATATAAGAATTCATTAACTTTCTCTTTAGAGTTTGCTTTTGTGGAAAATATTAGGAAGATGAGGCATCAATAAGCATTTTCAAACAGCATAGAATTTTTTAACTAGAGGGGACTATGTAAGTTCACATGGAAATGTTTTGGGGCTATGATGTTATAGAATTTAAGTTGTCATTGCAACTTAGTTGGAAGCCCCATGAACATGTGAAAACTCAGCAGTTGTGATAAGAACTGTTTTCATGTCCTAGTCCTACCACAATATTGTAGGGTGACTTGAAAATATTATTTTACCTCTCTAGATCTCCGTTTCTTTGTATGAGACATGACTCTTTTAGACTAAACCTGTAGTGTCTTTTTTAGCTCTGTTCATGATACATATTTTGTTTATCTAACAAAAGTTTTGGCAAATAAAGGTAAATACTTACTGACTGATCCTGGCCCTCACAAAGCCATATGGTTCTAAGAGACAGAAGTGGTCTCATGGGTTGGATAAACAAGAGGAGAAGGCTATGGGTGAATAAATCTACAAGTTGAGCATCTTGCTGAAGTGTATCGTAAAGATGATCTGCTCGGCTCTGGACATCTGATTGCATACACAATTGCTTTTTACAAGTAGAATTGCAGGTGACAAAATGTTATGTCAATATCTGAGTGAAATGTAGATTAGCAGTACCTAATTTCTTAGGGAGAGTTGATAAATGATACACAATGGAAATAAGGCCAATAGGAAGGGCATCCAAGTAAACTGGAGTAAAGTCCAACCTACAGATTGTTCCCAGCAGAGGTGTAAGAGATTCAATTGTAATTGGCAGAGAAAGTATTTGCTCTCTACATGAGAAGAGCCGGCAAGAACAATGGAAGGGGGCTGACAAAAGAAATGAGACACTCCCAAAGGATGGAAATACTGCTATGGTCATGCAGCACAAACCTACCCCTTCCTATTATGTTTTATATTATCTCACCTCTTTTTTTTTTCTCAGAAAAAGTTTTCTTCTTTTTTTTTTTCCCTCTTCCTTTTGTCTTCCTTTCACCTCTTGAAAGACTTGAGATTTAGTTTATAGCCTCTGTATACCAATGAAAACTGGTACTTGAACCCTTAAGTTGGAAGATTCTTACTCAGGGGCCCCTGAGAGATTCTCACAACAGAGCTGCTTCTGGGGACTTGGGAAATGACCAGTCTCTCTGATTTCCTGGGGAAAGCCACCACAACAAAGTCCTCAAGGTCAAAGCTCAGCTTTACACTGCACAAGAAATTGCAAATTTTGACTTTTAGGTGGGTTCACAGAGAGGTCACCAGGACTAGTTCCTGCACACATTGCCAGTAACAACAGACTTGTCCACGATGAAAAAAAAAAGAAGAAAAGAAAAAAATTGGAATAATGTTGCAGAGTCTCTGTGGATGAATTTAAAAGCTTGATGAAATGATTGATCAAATGGCTGTACAATTTGATTAAATGGATCAAAGAGTGGCTTGGAGTGTAACAGCAAACACATAAACTTGGGTGCAGCAAAAGGCAAATTTCTCATTTCTGTGACTTTTGCAACATTAAACTCATAGGCTTCTTATTGTTTACCAAGGAGATGCACAGTTGTCTGAAACCTCTCCCTGTGTCCCCTTTGCCCCCAAATGTGACTTGATGTCCTTCTGCTCTCTTGAATCTCTTTTCACTCTTCCCCTCTATTTCAGGCAATAGTCTCAATGAACATTAGAAACCAGGTCCAAGCCTGCACAGACAGACTGTCTGCAAAGCTCATAATGTTGCTACCAGTCCAGGTCATCACTGTTAAACACGGGCTCTCTGTAGATCTGGCAAAGCATCACAGCTATCTCTGTGTTTGGAGAACCAAGGTTGTCTGAAAGGAAGCATTGTTCATTGACGGCACTCTGTCCAAAGCATCCTTACTTGGGAAGGCTGTATCAGGGGTCACTAGACCCTTTCCAACTACAACTCTTGGGCAGAAGGGTAGAAGTTTCCTAGGTAAGAAAGTTAACGTTTCACCCTAGAAGAAATTCTTTATCTTCTAAAAATAAGGGGACACGTTGGAAACAAAAGAGACTTTTAATTCAAATACAGCTGGTAAATACAGTTTTATAGTAGTGAGGAGAACTTACCAACACAAAATTAAGTCGAAAACTCTTCTTGGATTGGAAAGCGAGCTACCTATGAAAAAGAGCCTGTGTTCTTTCATGTGGCCTGATCCCCATTGGATAAAAAGCCCTTCTTGCCTCACAGTCACTTTAAAGTAAGTTATGGGGGAAAAAAGTCTTTGCATTTGATCTCAGTTTTCAGCCTTGGTGTTTAACATGTCACTGTTCTTAATGCAAACATTTCAAAAAAGTTTGAACCCTGTTTGAGACCCTGGAGCTGTAAGCTCATTTTGCGTGGATTAGGGACTGAAGACTGTGAGTCCTTGGTTTTGTTTTTCCTTTTGGTGGAGTTATGGTAAACTGTTCTCCATAGTTTGGACTTTGGGAGTTGGCCCACTGAGCTCACGGCAGATAGCACTGCTGTGGAATGCACAGGACCGCTGAGAACCAGGCAGCCTGAAGAGAAGGCCCTCTAGGGTCAGTTTGGAAGGAACCACAAGAAAAAAGGGTGAGGGTTAATGACTCCTTTCACAAGGCTTGCTGGCAGTGGTACTTCACCTCAAATGGAAATTTTCAGAAGTTTCTGTACTGCTCACAAGAGCCTTCCTGGAGTTGAGTAGCAGAAAGTTAGGCCAAGCATAATGTAGTGACTCTGCTGAACACAGCTCTGTCTCTAGGAACTCATCATCATCATCAAACATCATTTATTAATAGCTCACACACGTATGGTGCAGAACAAACCACATTAAACAGACAGAGTTGAGCTGCTGTTCCTCTGGAGGGCCACAATTTAAAACACGAAAAGATCAACTCTTGCTTCTGTTAAGCTGTGTTCTGACAACCCAAGAACACTGAGAAAGGAGATTGCTGACACAGTGACTAATAGTAACACAAATAATAGTAATTTGTACAATAAATATAATACTAATTAGTATAGGTATCATTAATAAAGGGCTTTCTTTGTGCCAGGTCCAATGCTATTTGCTTATGCTATTGCAAAATGATCTTTACTGCAACTCAACGAAGTAGGTATCATTAATATATCTAACTTATGAAAGAGACAAATGAAGTGTAGACAAGTTAAATGATTTGCCCATAAAAACAAAGTTACAGGATAGCAGAGCCAGGACTGAGGTTTATTTAAATCCAAAGACCAGGCTAGGTCATACTGTTGCAGGAGAATGGGACGTGAGAGGATGGTCACAGCCCCAGTCTCCGTGAGTCCCTGGAATGGGCCGCCAAAGTGGGAGTACTTGGCTTCACTTAGGAAAGAATTCAAGAGCAAGCCATAATAAAGTGAAAGCAAGTTTATTTAGAGAGAAACACACTCCATAGATAGTGTGTGCCATCTCAGAAGGTAAGAGGCGGCCCCGGAATATGGGGTGATTAGTTTTTATGAACTGGGTAATTTCATAGGCTAACTAGTGGGAGGAATATTTTAACTATTTGGGGGGAGGGGTGGAGATTTCCAGGAATTGGGCCACTGCCCACTGTTTGGCCTTTTATGGTCAGTGTTGGAACTGTCATGGCTCCTGTGAGTGTGACATTTAGAATGCTTATGCGTTACAACAAGCGTATAATGAGGCTCAAGGTCTACTTGAATTTGAATCTAGTAGAGTCTAACCAGTTTTTGTTGTATCCTTTTTTTCTCAATGGATGTGACATTCTTTTAATGGCTGTGCCCTGCCTCCTTCCCTCCTGTCTCAATATTGCCAGTTCTCATGAGAGTTGAAAGTTGGCCTTGGGAGGATTAGTAGAATATTTATATTTACAATATAATAACTTCTATAATTTTTATAGCATGATAATTTACCTGTGACTTTAATAAAGTTCAGAAACCACCTCATTTGACTCTTTCTATTTAAAATGGTGTTGCTCCTACCACTAATGGGGTTAAGAATTTTCTTTGTCTGGAGAAACAGAAGTGGGACTGTCTTAAGAGTCTCTAACTAGAGTAGTTTACACGCCAAATTGGATGAAGAAGACTGATCTAGATAACTGGTAAGAATAACCCAGGCCACAGAATTTTGAAAAGCATGCTTCTGAAATCAAGCAGGGCCTGTGGGTCCCTCCTGGGTACAAAAGCCTTTCTGTGTCCCCTGTTTCTTGTTTGTAGGGAAAAGGCTTCAGCCCTCCTAGACCTTCCTTGACTTCCAAAGGGCAGATTCAAACAGTTACTAATCAGGCAAATAAGGGAATGCAGAAACAAAGGAAAAGCAGCCAAACCTAGTTCCTCCTCAAGGAATATACATAACAATATATCTTTGAGTTCTTCTGCAGGAACTACTTAGGCTCCCACCCAGGTAGAGGATGGTAACTTGAGGCTAAGTGCAAGATTCCTGGAGCACCACCCTGTTACCTTACCACCAACCAATCAGAAGAAAGTCACACACTCTGCAGCTCTCACTCCTTATTTTGCCTTTAAAAATTTTTCCCTGTTTGGGTCTTTTTGAGCATGAGCCACCTGTTCTCCTAGCTTGGCCCTTGCAATAAACTTTTCTCTGCTCTGAACTCTGACATTTCAGTTTGTTTGGCCTCACCTGTGCATCAGGCACATGAACTTGGGTTCGACAACACTTCCTACAATAATCTATGCTGATTAATAACCCTCAGATGGTGGACGTATGTATATGTATAGCTGATTCACTTTGCTGTACATCTGAAACTAACACAACATTGTAAATCAACTATATTCCAATTAAAAAAAAAAACAACCCTCAGATGGGAGGGAGGAGGACTCAAGTAATTTCAATCTCTTTTCTTTGGTATTGATCCAGCTTGGTGTTCTCTGAGCTTCCTAGATCTGTGGTTTGGTATGTGACATTAATTTGGGGGAAATTCTCATCATTATTGTTTCAAACATTTTTTCTGTTCCTTTCTCTCTTTCTTCTCCTTCTAGTATTCCCATTACACGTATGTTACACCCTTTGTAATTGTCCTTGGATATTCTGTTCTTTTTTTTAAGTCCTTGTTCTCTTTGCTTTCAGTTTTGGAGGCTTCTATTCGGACATCCTCAAGCTCAGAGATTCTTTCCTTACCTGAATAAACCCATCAAAGGCATTCTTTATTTCTGTTACAGTGTTTTTTTTTTCATCTCTGGCATTTCTTTATGGTCCTTTTTTAGGATTTTGCTTACGTTGCCCATCTGTTCTTGCATGTTGTCTACTTTATTCTTAGAACCCTTGGCATATTAATCATAATTTTAAATTCCTGGTCTGATAATTCCAACAGCCCTGCCGTGTCTGTTTCTGATGCTTGCTCTGTCACTTCAAAGTGTGTTTCTTGCTGTTTGGTATGTCTTGTTATTTTTTCTTGGTAGCTGAACATGACTGTAACAGGTAAAAGGAACTGCTGTAAATAAGCCTGTAGTAACGAGGTGGTGAGGCGTGGAGGAGGGGAAGCATTCTGTAGTCCAATCACTAGGCCTCCGTCTTTTGGTGAGCCTATGCTTCTGGACTGTGAACTTCACAAGCGTTTCTGTTTTTTTTCTCCTTAGGTGGGACAGGATGGCTAGAGTGGGCTGGAGTTGGGTATTTCCCTTCCCCCAAGTCAGTTAAGTTTTGTTAATACCCAGCAGGTGAGGTCCTGGTTAACTAGTTTCCCCTGAGGGCACGCCTATCAAGAACAGAGCATTGTGGGATATTTCAAAATGGTTCCTTTTCTCCTTCCCTCTGTTGGAAGCGTGAGAGGATTTTTCTCTGATGTTTTATGAGGGAATCTGGTCGGGTTCCTGGAGGTTAATCTCCCTGTTACTGGATTTCGGTGGAGATTTTTAACTCTCAGACTTGTCCGTGCTGAACCGCCATCAGTTCGTCAATTACAGTTCCCGGCTTCCTGCCCTGCACTTGGTTCCCAAAGGTAATTCCTTATATTTGCCTGTCTCTCTAATCTTGGCAGCAGTGGTTTGCCCTGTGTCCTCTCCTCTGTTATGGATACAGGATGGGTTGTTGATTGTTGTCTTTTCAGCTTTTCACTTATTGTTAGAATGGGATTATGGCTTCCAAGCTCCTTACACGAGCAACGAGACGCCAGACCCCATCCCCCAGGCCCTCATCATCCCACTTAAAGCAGAGAGCTGACTGAGTAGTTGCTGGTTGGTGTAACTGCACAAAACAATATCCATTTGGAAACCAAGACCTCCCACCATTACTGCTGTTCCTGCCTGTGGGGCTGAGCACAGCTAGTAGTAGCATGGAAGGAAGGCAGATGCACATTTGTGTAGATGCAGCACAGCAACTTTAAGATGGAGATTGATTCAGGGGTGGGGCAGTTGTGCAGCTTCAGAACACATCTTGTGCTTAGGAGAGTTTATCTCTTAGCCAGTGTTTGTTTGGTCCTATTTTTACTTACTGGTGGCTATCTAATATTAATTTCTCCATTTATAATACAATTAATTCTTCTACCTGTTCATTATGATGATTTTTATGAACATCTTTCCTGATCATTTTAATATTCAAACTCCCCTTTTGCTTGAACTTACTGACTTCCCCATTTGTAACATCATTTTTTCTCCTACCTGATCATTATACTGACCTCCATGAACATCTTTTCCAACTACCACTTTGTTGTTGTTGTGGAAGTATGTAGTGGGTGTTGTAGTGTGTCACCCAGATTCTCCCTGCAGGTCTGTAGCCCCTGTTCCCACACCTGCAGGGAGTAATGGCTGCAGATATCTCACAGCTGCGTATCTCTTTGGAAACTGCTCTAGAATAAAGATAGCTTCTTTGCTCAAGGTTACACCCACTCCCTGGAGACAACTCACAATTAAGTAATTGGTCTATGTGGGTGTACCTTAAAGACTTGGCGTCCTTGCCTTAATTCTAGAAAACTCTGAAATACCATTCTAGATCCAGGGCTTCCTGAAGGATTGGCTAAGGCCCCTGTTAGAACTGCACTGCAGAAGTTCAACTTCTCCCTTTGCTCAGTCCTCCTTCCTTACTCCTTTATAGGTGTTGTTCAACCTTATAATCTGTTTTCTGGGGAACCCAACTTAAATACTAGTTGGTAGCAGGAATGGTCTGAGGATCCAGACTGTACAATGGAATTTTGGAGCTGGATTACCTGCTGTCTGGAGGGCAATGAGAACCCCATCCCTGGTGGAGGGATGCCGTAGCAGTGCATTTAGAACTTTCACAAGTGGTGAACCAGGGCTAGGATCCAGTGGAAGGGAATGCCCTGCCAGGCACAATATCTTAGGCATTTGAGAGGTTCTGGTAAAGTAGTAATTATCAGACAAATGCAATCAGATGGCTTTTACTATGTGCAAGCAGTGCATTGGAGAAAGGCAAGGGCTAAGAGGTAATAACTCATTTAAGGTAAAGTATGCAAGCCAGAGGGTCTTCTTGACAGAATACAAATTTTATCTCTTACAACTAGAGGAAGAAACAGTTGAAGATCAAGCCCAGGGTTTGATTATGAGGGTAGTGGAACTTCAGAGAAGGTTGAATTTTCAACCCCAGCAAGTCTGGTATATACTGAGATTAGGGCCCTGGTTAGAAAGTAGTAGGACCAGAGACTTAATGGGGACATCTGTGTTTGTCTTCCAAAATCTTGAGTCCTCAGATTTCCTGAAACTCTGGGCCCACAGAAGTGGCCCACTCCACATTGTTAGATACTAGTCCCCCTTGCTGCTTGAAGATATGACACACAGGCTTTGAGAGACAACACACACTCCCTTCAGCGCTATCCTTACCTTCATTTCTGGACACTGGCCCAAGACCTAAGGTTAATTCACAATGTAAAGCGTTCAAGGAGTGCTGCACCTGCTAAGGGAGCAAAGAGCCTTAAACCCAAGGAACTTTTTTTTTTTTTTTT
>RJWK010030114.1:0-24900 GCA_004363435.1 Platanista minor
GTGGCTTCTCCCGTTGCGGAGCACAGGCTCCGGACGCGCAGGCCCAGCGGCCACGGCCCACGGGCCCAGCCGCTCCGCGCCACCAGGGAAGCCCTAGAATAAATTTACTTTAAAAGACAATTGCAGGGGCTTCCCTGGTGGCACAGTGGTTGAGCGTCCGCCTGCCGATGCAGGGGACACGGGTTCGCACCCCGGTCCGGGAGGATCCCACATGCCGCGGAGCGGCTGGGCCCGTGGGCCGTGGCCGCTGGGCCTGCGCGTCCGGAGCCTGTGCTCCGCAACGGGAGAAGCCACAACAGCGAGACGCCCGCGTACCGCAAAAAATAATAATAATAATAAAATAAAGTAAATTTATTCTAAACAAAAACTATCAATTGTTTAAAGAAAGATCCACTCACTCGCTCATCCAACGGATATTTATAGAGCACTAACTATATGCCAGGTGCCTCCCTAGACCCTTGGCATTTAGAGTTGTGAATAAAACAGACAAAAATTCCCAGGCTGAGATGAATAGCAGAACAGGTGCTGTGCACAAATATGGTAAAGCAGTACCAGTCTTATGGGAATGTCTTTAGTTTGAGAGAGAACAGGGGCAGCAAGTACCTCTTCCCAATGGAGGGGAAGTGGGGGTGGCAGGGCTGGCGGGAGGGGGCCTGCACCTGAGATGTCCAAGGCCATTGCCTGATAGACCACAATTGGACCTTCTGTTATTTTAACTTGAACTTTTAATAAGTGCAGAAATGTAGATCATTCTGAAGCAAGTATGCTTTTAGCAGCTGCCACCACTAACTTTCTAAACAACCTGGGGCAAGTCCTGCTGTCTCTACTGGCCCTCAGCTTTTCCATCTGTACAATGGGCCCATGGCTTTGACTTCTGACTCTAATGGCTTTGACCTCTGACTGTAAAGCACTTGGGCTGGGGTGGGTCTGCTTGGAGGGAATTAACGCACGTGTGTCTGAATTTTAAAAACCAACCAACCAACCCAAATGGAAACCCTCCCATCCCATCCCCAGCTTGAATTCAGCTTCTGCTCCTAAGGGGTCATCAGAAGGCAGAAGGGCTTGAACATACGATCAACTGAATGGGACTCTCTTTCCCTTCTCACCGAGCTTAGAGATTCTCCAATTCCACTTTCGAAAGACTCACTGTGCCAGTTGCAGGCAACGGAACCAGGGATGCTGTATTTTATGTGCAATTTAAGATACTCAGAAGGATGATTTTTGTCTATAAACACTTTTTCTTGCCTTGAGCACTGAATTTAGAAGCAAACTCTCGTGTACATACAGGATGTGACTACACTGCATTTCCTTAAAGAATATTTTCCCCCGGGTCCTGTGAATTTGAATCTACACACACCACTTAATAAGTCTTTGCTGAGGTCAACAAGACATCTCGAGTAAAGGTCACTGGACCAGCTAAAGAAAGGGTGTGGGGAGAGTTGGGGAGAATACCCTGCCTCTGGGCCCTGCTCCCGGGGACAGCCTTTCCTTCCCACCAGCTCCTTCAAGCCAGGAGAGGTATTTCTAGAAAGCAGTCAAAGCAAAGGAAATATAAGCAATAAATCAATTTTGTTTGGGTTTCTCCCTCTCCTTTCTAAACTCAGCTGAATTAGTATCGAGTAGAAACTCCAGAAATCCATGTCATATTTCTTGGATCTAAAACACAACAGACACTAGTGCAAAGGGCAGCGGCTCGCCTCTTCCAGGAAGCATTCTCTTTGCCGTTCTTCAACATCCTTTAACACAGGAATCGGTGCCAGTTTGAAGGGGTGAGCACTGCTTTCACACAGCTTCTTGTGAACAAAGGTCAACCGCACTCCTGCACTGTCCTGTCCTTAGGGACCGACCTAGGATGAGTGTTAGATTGGGGCTCTCTTGTCATTTCCGGGAGCAAATACTGAATGAGCCCTGGGTAAGATGCTATGCTAGGCGCATGGCCTAAGAGAGGGATGCAAGACGGACTCATCAAAGAGAGTGGGGTTGGGGGGAGGGGACAGAACAGTTGGAGGAAGGGGTAGGTAAAGAAAGGAGAAAGAGAGAGGGACATTGATGAGGAGGAAGAGATTTGCTGAAGGGAAGAGGAAGAAAAGGTTTTAAAAAGAAGAAAGCAGGGCTTCCCTGGGGGCGCAGCGGTGGAGAGTCCGCCTGCCGATGGGGGGGACGCGGGTTCGCGCCCCGGTCCGGGAAGATCCCACGTGCCGAGGGAGGGGGAGAGGAAGGGGGGAGGAGCCGGGAGACAGGAGAGGGAGAGGCTGGGCTGGGCCTGGGGACAACACTCCACTCTCCCGAAACCATCACCTCCCATCAGTGTCGGGAAAGTCGGCCGAAGGTCTTGGCTTTTTCTGCCTCCGAGCATCCTGGTCCCTTCTCACCTTTAAGGGTGGGGAGAACGGCTCTGGGTGCTGAGCTGGCCGTCATGATGTGACACAACCCGACGCGCTGCCAGTGTTTTCATAAAATCTTCTGGTTTCCCCATAAAACAGACCATAACACCCTGGCAAATACACGTCAATAAAGCTGTGTGCTATTACTGGGGCACGCCGCCTTCCCGGAGACGAATCACTGCCGGAATGGTCAAGTGGCAGTTGAACCAAACTTTTGTCCCCTCGTGGCTTCAGCCGAGCAGGAGAGATCAGAAAAGGCACGGAGCCCACCGAAAGTACCTCCAGAGAAAAGCCAGGAGCTCGGGGGTGGTGAGGAGGGGCGTGGAGAGGCAGAGGATGCTCTGCACTGCCTGAGCATGTGGGCAATGCTGCGGACAACTCCTGCGTCCCGGGCGTCACCAAGCCTCAGGTTCAGAGCCGCTGCTCCGAGGCCGGCTGGGCCTCCAGAAGAAAATCCTGAGATGACCCTCACATCGGGCGGGCGACATGCAGAACAGGCCCTGCCTGTGCAAGCTGGCTCCCAGACAGCTCCTGCCAGAGCTGTTACTGACGCTGCCTGAGGGGTGTTGCTGGGTCTGCTGATGCAGAAACCAGAATAGCACAGGACAGAGGGGAGCCCACGAATGAGGTAAGCACAAACTTTCCTCCTTCCTCCTTGTACCTCGGCACCGAGTGAACCGAGGGGTGGGGGAGCAGTCGCTTTCTTCTGCTCCGCTGCATCCCCAAGTGGAAAAGTACTCCTCCCCCCACCCCCTCACCCCCGGCTGCACATTGGCCCTGACAGTCCTTGACTCTCTGACTCTCAGGGTGACCCACACCTGCCTGGGGTGAAACAGGGAGCCCACCTCCAGGAGCTGGGCTTCCTGTAGAAGCTTCCAAGGACTCCAGGGTCCATCTAGGTAATGAACACCTGCTAGGCCCTGGAGTCTCTTCATCCACGAGCCACAGGCTCACGGCCTCAGACATGGCCCACAACTCTGTGGAGTGAGCCCCGAGCATCCCCAGGACAGGGGGCTGAACGGGCCCAGTGGTCAGGGGTGCCTTTCTCCACCAACATTTAAAGGACACCTCTGAAGAGCAGTGTCACCACCCCACCTCTCTGCACTTCCTCCCCGAGGGAGGGGAGTGAGTCTGGGCTGAGCCCCGATGCTCCACATCTCCCGGAGCATCACAGCTCTTGTCCTGGGCACCGCCTGCTCTTAACGCAGGTCCTACAACCTCAAGAAGTTCTCTCACATCCCCTCGGGGGACAAGGCGGATTCCCCTCATGTGTGCTGGGGGGAGGGGGGGCGGTACTCAAGGGTCCACCGGGCGAGTGAATGCGTAAGTGGCCAAGCAGGCCAGTGCCCTCTGCCACACGGAGCCTTCATCGCTATCGGCCTCCTGCCTAATTCCCTCCCAAGAAACAGGAGTTCGATCCCAGCCCTGGTTGGCCATCGGGCCCCTGGGGTCCTCGGAGGTTCTAGCGGTAGGGCGCAGTGCAGCGTCCCAAGCCCGGGGACGCTTCCCCCCTGCCCAGCGCCTCTGTCCCGAGCGGGGCGCTGGCTCGGCTCACCGTTCAGCTGGGTGTAGACCACCTCCTCCAGGTGGTCGAGGCGTTGCAGGATGGCCTCGCGCTCCGCCAGCGCGCCCACCGTGGCGTGCCGGCTGCGCAGCCGGCGGTCGGCGCTGCGCACGATCTGCACCGGCCCCTCTGAGCGGTCCTGCAGGCGGCAGTACACCGAGAAGAGGATGATGCCCACGAACACCAGGATGTTGACCGTCAGCAAAGTTTTGATCCTCCTGGCCACCGCCATGAACGCGGCTGGAAGCTGGGGGCTGCCTCACCCGCGGGGCATCCCCGTGGGCCCGGCGGCCACAGGAGCCTCCGTCTGGCCCGCTGCTTCGGGGACCATGAGCCAGCCCGGCTTGCCGCGGGCTGGGGGCTGCGGACCCGCTGCGCGCTCTGCCGCCCGTCCCCGGGAGCTGTCCCTTCAGCACCGCCCGCGCCGGCTCAGCACGCCCCTCCGCCTCCCGGGTTCCCCACGCGCAGGGGCTGCCCGGGGCCGCGGACGCAGGGGGCACCCGGCATCCTCCGCAGAGGGGCGCGGCCCAGTCTCGGGGGCGGCGGGGCGGGCCTCGGGGCCCGGAGAAACGACGGAGGCGCGGGCCGGCCGGCGCTCGGCAGGCGTGCGGCTCCTGCCCGCCCCGCCGCCACGACGCCGGTGCGGAGTGACGCGGCCGCCCAGCTCATCAGCATGCAAGCGGGGCCCGCACCCTCCCCCGCAGGCCCGCCCTCCCGGGACGCCCCCTCCGGGACCCCCCTCCCGTCCCCTCCCCTGCGGGGCGCCAGGTCCGGCGCGCTCTCCCGGAGCCCGAGCAGGGTGGGGCGGGGCCTCGCGCTCAGGGGACCCCGACCAAGGGCATCCTGGCGGGGGCGGGGGTGGCGGAGCGCGCGCGCAGTCTCTCTCCACGCCCCCTCCCCAGACTTGACCGGCCGAAGCGGGGTGTTGGGGAGCGCCTCGTCAAGGCGCTGTAGTCCGCGCGGATGAGCAGGGGTAGGCGGGGGCGTCTTTATGAGGAGGGGGGACAGTAGGGTCAAAGCCACCCCGGTGGTTCGTCTCCCCCTTCCCTAAGCCAAACTGAATCTACTTCCGGCCTCCCTCCACTTGCCCCTCTCTGGGGCTGAAGGCTGGGGAGAGCTGAGTCCAAGGACGGGTGCCCCGCGCTTAAGAGTCGGTGCACCTCCAGGCGGAACTGCGAAACCCACCAGGAGGGGAAAAAGGCGCAGAGCCCTGGGCGTCGGGTGCTCCAGGTCGGGGTCCTCAGACCTCAGGGGAGAGCAAACCCGGCTCACCGCGTCTCCACTCCCATCTCTAATCTAACCCGAAGCTCGCGTTTTACAGATGAGACAGCCGGGCTCCGTTGGAACCTGAGCGCCCAGAAGGCAGGGGGTTCTGTCCACTTCACGCTGTCTCGCCAGTGCCTGATGTTTAGTTGGTGCTCAGTAAATATTTGTTGAGTGCATAATTGTGGGAACATGCATTAAGAGCTGGCTTTGTGGGGCTTCCCTGGTGGGTTCGAGCCCTGGTCCGGGAAGATCTCACGTGCCACGGAGCAACTAAGCCCGTGAGACACAACTACTGAGCCCGCGAGCCACAACTACTGAAGCCCACGTGCCTAGAGCCCGTGCTCCGCAACAAGAGAAGCCGCCGCAATGAGAAGCCCGCGCACCGCAACGAAGAGTAGCCCCTGCTCGCTGCAACTAGAGAAAGCCTGCGTGCAGCAACGAAGACCCAACGCAGCCATAAATAAATAAATAAATAAATAAATAAATTTTTTTTTTAAAGAGCTGGCTTTGTGCTGGTCCCTCACTATACAGAGATGAATAAGATACTGACCCTTGGGCGTCAGGGAGCTCTTGGCGTGTGTGCGTGTGTGCACATGTCTGTATGCATGTGTGTCTCTGTGAGTGCATTTTGGTTTTTGGCCACATCACGTGGCACGTGGAACTTCCCTGACCAGGGATCGAACCTGTGTCCCCTGCAGTGGAAGCGCAAATTCTTAACCACTGGACCGCCAAGGAAGTTCCTCTGTGTGTGTATTTGAGTGTGTGTGTTCATATGTGTGTCCACGTATGTGCATTTGTGTGTCCATGCGTGCATGTGTGTGTGTACATATGTGTACGTGTGCGTATTTGTCCATGCGTGCATTTATGTGTGTGTCCATGGGCATGTGTCTATGTGTGTGTTCGTGTGTCTATGTGTGTGTATCCATGTATGAGTGTATAGGAGAACTTTGAGGTCTTTCGGCTCTTAGTCCAGTGCTCTTTTTGCAAGCATACATTTCTAAACGTCAGACATACTAGCCTATCCAGCATGGAGGTTTTGTGCCTCTTGGTAGATTCTCTTGAGAGCCAAAAGACCCCTTGCTCCTCTCCCTCATCAAAACTTTCTTTTCTTTCTCAGGAAGTTTGTCCAAGAAAGGCAGAAGACCATCGACAGGAAGGACCCAGCCACTGGGACTTGAGGCCAGCTGTCTGCAGGTTGTTCACCAGATAAATCACTTGTTCTGAGAGGAAGCTGGGATTGTTTTTCATCATCATTCTGGGAGAGTCTCACAATGCAGCAAGTTTGATATGCACTGGTCTGTCCCCTGTCCCTCCTTAAAAAATACTGTATTTTTCTGTTTATAAAATGCCAAGTTGTAAGATGTTTCCCCATTTTACAAGGATGGCTTTTGGAATAAAAATACAAACGGCTAACATTTACGCAGTTGGTAAGATTGTGCCAGACCCTGTTCTAGGTCCTTTATGGCCATTAACCCATTAAGACCAACAGCAACTGGCATGATCTAATTAAACTAGGAGGAAACTGAGGCAGTGAGAGGGTGAATGCCTTGTTCAAGGTCACATCAAGGGCAAAGCATGGATCTGGGCTTCAAGCCCAGACAATTTGGCTCCAGAATCAAATTTATTAGCCACTGTCACTCAAGAAAAAAAAAAAAAATCAAGCACTTTTCATTATAAGTCTATTGAACATGATGTTAAAGTGGTTTTGCAGAAGGAAGCGTTATTTTGTTCATGTAAATACATTGTGCTGCATTCTAAGGTTTAGCAGGAAATGATACATCCCCAATATGCATTAATATTTGGCTACATTTCATTTGAAATACAAGCACATTGACTTGGGAAAATTTGGGGGTACTTTGCAGGGAGGGAAATGCATCAGTCCAGCAAACTGGTATTCATTTGATTTTTAAAATACACTGAATGCTCAGCAGTGAGTTGTGAGATGTGCTGCAGTAATGTGGATCTAACGCAGGACCACGCAAGGAGAAATACCACCCCCCTTCCACCATGACCATGTTCGCTCTGACAAAGCTCTGGCTTCCCAGGGGCTTCCTCAGGTGCCAGCCCTTCAGAAGCCGCAGGGAGCCTGCAGTCCAGAGTGCTGATTTGCCAGCCTGGGAAAACCCTCACTGGAATTGCAGATACCAAGTGGGAAGGCATCCTCGGGACTAAGGGAGTCTTGTGGTCATGACCTTGAGGAGGGCAGGCGTCTGTGCTGGCGCAGGCCACGGGAAGGCGGAACCATGGAAACACAGAGTGACCCTGGGAAGGGACGTGCTAGGTCCTCTGATGTCCTTGAAGTCAGTCCTCCGCCCCCAGCTCTGCCTTGAGACAGCACTCTTGTCTGAACAGAATTCGCTCTGAGTTGGGCCTTTGCCCTTTCGTGGGCCACAAACTGAAACTCAAGATTCACTAGATGATTCTCTCCTAGCTCATGGAGAGGAGGGCATTTCCTGTTCAGAATTCAGCCTGAGTATATGGCATGCAGTGTTTTATTATCTGAACATATCAGTCAGGAGAGCCTGGGTGATTTCGCAGAAACAAACGGCCAAATCTCAGCAGCTCAGACAATGCATATCCACGGGGGTCAACAGGGGAGTTCTGCTGACTACTCACCTCGGGACCCAGTCTTCGGAGAACAGCCACCTTGAGTGTTGCCTACAGCTGTGCCGAGAGGAGAGAAGAGGAGGCCTTAGGAGGGCCTCACGCTGGTCATTAAGCTCCCAGCCTAGAAGTGACACCTGCTATTTCCACTCAAAACGTATCGTCCAGAAAGCGTCATGTGGACCACCCTGCACCAACAGCTGGGGTAGAAGTGAAATTCTACTGTGCACTTGGCAGAGGGCGATCTGGAGATATCTGGGTGAATAACACTCAGGATCCGCACAGCAACCTTCCAGAAAATTAGGATTTTATTCCAAACTCCCCCCACACTCCCAAATACCAGGCTCCCCAGGGTAGCAACACATGATTGTTGTCAAATTAAAATTTAATGCAACCATTTTATGGAAGACTAAAGCAAAAAAAAAAAAAAAAATGTGCGGTGAATTTTGGTTTAGACAAGATTCATTGATGAGGTGGGATCTCAGGCATCTGCTCCTGAGCCAATATCCTCTGAGAATTGAAAGTTGAGCTTCTGAATGATGGGGCTCCTCGCCATGGGGATTCTCAGCTGACAGGGGCTCAAGGCAAGGGCAGAGGTTGTGCGGGCCAAGTTCTCGCTGAGCGATTGACCCCCAGACGTGGAGCTGCAGGAACGCTCCAACAGCTCCAGTTCAGGACCAGAGACAAAGTGGGGAACTAACGACACCCCAGGATCCCAACTCCAGTCTTGTCTTCCCCTGCCTCTGACGTAGGCCACCAGATCTGACTCTAAGCAGCTTTAAAGAGGCAACAGAGATGTTGGCGGAGTCCGTTCATTAACCACGGGCCCCTTTGGATGCCCCCCGTGACAGCTGGTGGGCCCGTAGCCCATTACCCCCACAGATGGGTACATCAGTCCTCGGGCAGGTGATGCAGGTCCACAGTGGGTGGAGAGGCAGGGAGATTTGAGATCTGCAGGCCAGGCCACCATCTGCCTTATCCAGGCACAAAGGGCACCTTCCACTGAGCCAAGAGAGGAAAGTAGAGCCAGGCTGACCAGAAAGTGCGTGCAAGGGGTGGGGAGTGGGGAGCAGGGGCTTGTGAGAGAAGAGAGATGGACAGGGAGGACGGAGGAGAAAGAGAATTTGGTGGGAGATGGGGTGGAAGGGAGCGTTCATCGCAAAGGAAGATGCTGGGTGTTGCTTCCTGCTGTCATTTCTCCCCAGGACATTCTAAAATGGTGATCGAATCTGCGAGCGTCCTCACTGCCTGAATCACCTCTGGCCCTTGGGTTCTGAAGCTAACCCAGCTTCACAACTGCTCCAGCACAATGGCATCGTCTATTTCCCAACAGTAATTGTCAGCAGGTTCAAATGTCTGTTCCTCACTGGTCTCATGTAGAACAAAAGCCTCATCTAGGAGGCCTTCTGTGTCTGACTCTTAATTTATTTACCAGACACTTAAAGAGCGTTTACCACATGCCAGACACTGGTCCAAGTACTTTACAAAATGCATTCACTTAACCCTCATAGCAACCCTCAAAGGGAAGCGCCATTATGCCCATTTTGTAGATGAGGAAATAGAGGCACAGAGAGGTTTAATAACTGCCTAAAGTCACACAGGTATCGGAGATGAAGCTGGGATGCAACCCAGGCCATCTGGCTCCAGCTTTTAAACTCTACGCTCAGCTGCCTCTGCTGCCAGTAAGCTATCTAAAATATATTCTTCCTTTTGCCATATTGAAGATTAATCTCTCCTGTTTCCTACTCGCCCATAATGTTAACTTGTCCCTTCATCACAGGTGCCTGGGCTGCTGAATCATTCATCCATCGGGGTATTCAAAGCACCACCAAACAGCAGTTTAAATCAACAGCATTCAGTCATTCAGCAGGTGTGTCTACAGCAAAGGCAGGGCTCACAGGTCAGGCTCATCTCTGCTCCATGACGTCTGGGGCCCCAGTTGGCATTAAGGAGTGGAATGGGATCATCTGAAGGTTCATTCACTCGTGGCTGTCATCGTGGCCAGTGGTTGGCTGGGAGCTGGGCTGGGCTACCGGAACACCCTTGCTGGCCCCTCCGCTCACACTGGCCCCTCCACGTGGCCAGGGCTTCCTCACAACGTGACTGCCAGTTCCGGGACCAAGCCTGCCTAGAGGGCCAGCCACACTGCCTCTTGTGACCCAGTCTCAGAAGTCACGCAGTGTTGTCTCCGCCACCCAGACTGAGGGGAGGGACACAGACAACGTCTCTTTGTGGACCTGTTTTGGAATCACTCTATCTGGGGACTGCTCCCCTAACCAGTCTGATGAAATGTCTCTTTGCTCTCACCTCCCAGCTGTTGGAAGGATATGGCTCGAGGCTAGCTGCACGGAGGACCAATGCCCGGCGAGGCCAGGGGTCTCATTTGTATGGGCATTATTCTGGATTGCAGTCAGGTTTTAACAACCGCACCGCTTGAGCAGGCGAGTCTAATGTCATCAACCCTGGGCTGGAGTCCTAGTAGCAGGTGCTACTAGTTGCTAACCCAGCCCCCTTTCCTTCCCTGATGCAAGAGCAGCAACAAATGCCTCTTGGCCACAAACGCCTATTTCAGACCAAGAAGTAAATCTTGGTTTGTTGAAACCAACCCATGATAGGTCTATGGAAAGTGCTATGGTCTGAATGTTTGTGTCCCCCCCACCAAATTTCATATGTTGAAATCCTAACCCCCAGAGGTGATGGTATTAGTAGAAGGTGGGGCCTTCGGGAGGTGATTAGGTCATGAGGTAGAGCCCTCATGGGTGGGGTTAGTGCCCTTATTAAAGAGGCCCCAGAGAGCTCCCTCGCCCCTTCCACCATGTAAGGACACAGCCAGAAGTCGACAGTCTGCAGCCCTGGAGAGGACCCTCACCTGACCATGCTGGTGCCTTGATCTTGGACTTCCAGTCTCCAGAACTGTGAGAAATAAGTATCTGTTGTTTATAAGCTACTCAGTCTGTGGTATCTTGTTATAGCAGATTAAATGGACTAAGACAGGTGGTCATATTAGCCAGTTGTGGCCTAGAGTGTAGGCAGAAGTCTTCAGGGTAGAGCTTGTAGGAAAGGTTTTCTTCCTTGATTAAAAGGCACTGATTCTACTGATCTGGCCAATTTTCCCTTTCCCCCTTCCATTTGTCCTCTCTGGAACTCAAATGTGATGCCTGGAGGGACAGCAGCTGTTTGGTAACCATGAAGCTACAAGCATGTGGATGGAGGTCAACACCCATTAAGGATGACAAAACAGAAAAATGAAGGAGGAAGGCCCCTGGCAGCATCACTGAGCAGCTCTCCAGCACTGGGCTGCTGGCCTGTGCAATCCTGTTATGTGAAACAAATGAACTGCTATCGCTTGAGCTGCTAGTAGCCAGGCTTTCGGCCCTGCATTCCTAGTTAATATACCTCATGAGCTGCTCCACGGTTTGGGGCCGGCTGAACCACTCAATCATCCACCGCAAGCACAACTTCCATGGTCCCTTGACTCATTAACCCCCATAAATGACTACCATCCCAGCTGGAGAACAAGGGTGATGTGTCTTCCCTGTCCTGTGTTCTGAGCAAGGAGCTTTTAGTGACTGCCACTAGCAAACTGTTGCCAAAGCAACACTTATAACCTGGATCTGCCCTGAGCACCCATGGCCTCTGACTGGGGCTGTGTGCATCCAGGGCTGTCACTTCACCCAGGGCACCCAGGCTACCCCAAGGCCAGAGGCTGCAGGCAGCTTGGTGCCCTTGCAGTGAAAGAGGCAGGGGGGGAGCTTCCCAGGACCTTGGCTGTCCTTGCCCTCAGAGCCTTGTCATCAGCTGAGCGCCCTGCGGGTTGAGGAGGGGCACCTGCACCCAGGTGGGAACGCTGCTGCAGGCTCTGCCAGCCCCACATGGCACCACCCCCATCCTACCTGTGCCCACCTTGCCTGGCTCAGCCCACACCTGCTTCTCTCTGATGGGGCCCCTTCTGTGGTCCGTGCTGACCTGGAGTCTGGCCCCCATGGAGTAGATGGACCACCAGGGCCTCCTGAATCCCTGTCCCTCTCTCCTGCCCTCTGTGGCTAAGCTTCCTGGTGCAGCTGCCTTCACTTCCTGCTTGGATTCCCATCCTTGGTTCCCCCTTCAGTGGCACCCCTGCCTTTCCACGAGAAGTGCTCTCGTGAAGGTACTTGCCAGACTCAGGGACCTGCTCTCAATTCCTCCCTCACGCCCCTCCCTGTGCTGTGCTGGGACGTGTTTAACAATCAGCTCTACGGGGGGTAGAGAGCAGTTGCGTAGGGTTTGCCAATTTCCATGGGGTAAATACTCCCATCACGGCTGGCAATGTGACACCACTGAACGTAGAGTTGGGGACATGCCCAGTTGGGCTTTGTGCGCTGGTTGGAGCCTCTCCGCCCGGCCAGCCCCTCTCTCGGCGGCCCTGACACCAGGTCGCTCGCCTTTCTCAGAAACTGTCCTCCAGCTTGGGTGGCACCACCCTTCCTTGGATTCCCTCCTGCGCCTCTGGCCTCGCCTTCTGGGTCTCCTGTGGGGACTGGTCTTCCCTGCTCAGCCTTGAAGTGTGGTGCCCCTCACGGCCCTGTCCTTAGACCTTTCTTCAACACACTCCACCCGACTGCATCCACACACGCTTCCACTTCTGTCCGAACGTCCCAAGTCGGCATCTTCCTCCCATATTGTGGAGCTTAGGAGAAAAGCCTGCAGAGACAAGACCAGAATGGCAGAGACCTCAGCGAGTTGGAGATGCCGACTCCCCGGGTCCGTCCAGGTGACTGGTCCCATCCCGGTCTCTGCCCATCTTGTGGTTCAGTGGTCCGCACTTTGTAATCCTCATTCCATGCCACACCTTTGTTTCCTTCCCAATCAGACCACACAGTGCAGGTCTTCATCACCTCTTCAAGTTGGTCCCCGTGGGCTTCCCCGGTGCGCAGTGGTTAAGAATCCGCCTGCCAATGCAGGGGACGCGGGTTTGAGCCCTGGTCCGGGAAGCTCCCACATGCCGCGGAACAGCTAAGCCTGTGCACCACAACTACTGAGCCTGCGCTCTACAGCCCGCGAGCCACAACTACTGAGCCCACGTGCGGCAACTACTGAAGCCCGCGCACCTAGAGCCCGTGCTCCACAACAAGAGAAGCCCGCACTGCAATGAAGAGTAGCCCCCGCTCACGGCAACTAGAGAAAGCCCGCACGCAGCAACGAAGACCTGATGCAGCCAAAAATAAATTAATTAATTTAAAAAAAAAAGTTGGTCCCCGTGACCCCCATCCCTCTTGCCATCTGTCATCGATGGTGGCATGAGGATTCCTTCCAAAGCACAGCTCCAGCAGGGGTGCCACACTTCCTCACACGCTTCCACGACTCCCTAGTGCCTCCAGGATAAAGTCTGCCCGGCAAGCCTCAGGCCTCTGCACACTCGCTCTCCACTATGTTCCCAACATCATCTCTTGCTGTGCCCCATCACCCCTCACCACTGGTCGATAAAATGGAAACCTGCACTGTTTCCTCAACACCCTGCCCTGTGCCCCTGTGCTTGAGCTCAACTGTCCCTTCCCAGGAATCCCCAGACACTGCTGGCTGGTAATGGTGTTATCACTACCGATTGGCCAACGAGGAAACTGAAGCTCAGAGACGTGAAGTGACCAGCCGGGCCACACAGTGGGGAAGCTGCACAGCCAGGATTGGCACGAGGGCAGTCGCATGCCAGGTCCACACCCCGCCAGCAGGCTCTGCCTCGTTGGAAGCGCACTTGGATCTCAAGACATCCAGAGTGCGGGGCCACAGTCATGCAGGCCCAGGGCTGCCACCTCCCCCTTACGTGGAGGACACGTTTTGAGGTTCCCGGTGTGCTGCCAGGATGGGATAAGGGGGACTCAGCCAGTTCCTGAGGCCCGGGAAGACCACGACGAAGGGCCTTTGTCCAGGGTTCCTGCTGCTGTCATGCCGGGAAGTGATGTGACCTGGGTCAGCGTGTTAACAAAGAGAAACAGACATCTTTGCATTAGGAACATGAAATGACCATCATCTGCAGAGGGGCATTTATGATTTCCCTTTCTGCTGTAGGTAGAATTAGCTCAGCGCTCACAGAGAGCACTTCCGCTGGAAAAGGCCATTACTGGACACGCTTCCTTCTGCCGGAGGAGAAAATCTTCATCTAAGCGGTTTTTATTTCCATCGACTCCCAGGCCTGGAGCAGGCCTGTAAGCTGGCCAGCCCACCCTTGTCGGGGCCCTTGAAAGGTTCTAATAACCCAGGGTGACTCAAAAATACAGCATTCACAGTTTCCAGGGACCCACGGCTCCCAGTGGGTTCACTGCCCTGCCTTCGCGGGGTCCTGTCCAAGCAGAGGGAGGCCGCAGCCTCTGGAGAGCAGCCCCAGCGCAGAGCTGTGGGCTGCCGATGACTGTGGTGTGCTGCCCACGCAGTTGCCAAGGCTGGCCGGAGTCAGACCTTCGTGGGCCGAGGCTCCCAGAGCGGCATGGGGTGCGGGTGAGCGAACGAAGGTGGCCCCGTGCCACACATGGCCCTGAGAGGCTGGGAGCATCCAGCCTGGACTTTCACGAGCTGACGGCGGGGTCTGACCACAGAGGAAGCTGGGGGACACACAGTGGCTCGGAAGCGAGCAGAAGGCCCCCGGAAGGGGCCCCTGTCCCGGGGACGTGCTCTTTGGCTCCACCTGACCTGGAAAGATATCAGCCTCGGGGCGGAGTTGGAGGAGGTTGTAGACACAGAACAAGCACACGATAAGATCGGGGTTTTTCCCCAGCTTTACTGGGGTATAATTGACCAATAAAAATTGTAGATACTTGGGGTGTACAATGTGATTATTTGACACGCGTATACACTGTGAACCGATCACCACAATTAAGCTAGTGGCACATCCATCACCCCACGTAGGTACTGTTCTGTGTGTGCAGTGAGAATAATTAATGTTTCCTCTCAGCAAAGTTCAAGGGCACAGTGCAGGATTGGTAGATATAGTCTCCACACTGCACGTGAGATCCCACTTGCAGCCGGAATTTTGTGCCCGTTGACCAGCATCTCCCCACCCCACCCCCCAGCCCCTGGAAACCAACATCCTGCTCTTTTTGCTTCTCTGATTTCAGCTTTTATACAGATTCCACATGTAAGTGACATCATGCAGTGTTTGCCTTTCTGTCTGGATTATCTCACTTAGATCCATCCATGTGGTTGTAAATGGCAGGATTTCCTTTTTTTAAGGCTGGACCGTATTCCTTTGTACACACACGCACACACACCCATGCCACACGTGTTCTTTTTTTTTTTTTTTTTTTTTTTCTTGCGGTACGCGGGCCTCTCACTGCTGCAGCCTCTCCCGTTGTGGAGCACAGGTTCCAGACGCGCAGGCTCAGCGGCCACGGCTTACGGGCCCAGCCGCTCCGCGGCATGTGGGATCTTCCCGGACCGGGGCACGAACCCGCGTCCCCTGCATCGGCAGGCGGACTCTCAACCACTGCGCCACCAGGGAAGCCCGCCACACGTGTTCTTAACATGGTCTTCTTTTTTTTAATATTTATTTATTTATTTGGAGTCTTAGCCACTGGACCACCAGGGAAGTCCCAACGTGGTCTTCTTTTTAAGCTCCATGTAGGAACAGAAGCTACCTGAGGGAGCCCTCCGACTGCTCAGTCAGCAGCCTCACAGGGGGAGGGGTGGGGCTGAGGCCTGGAGAGTGACCGGCCCTGTGGTGGACCTCTGTTTTCTTGCCGCCCACCCATCACCCCTTCTTCTGGAAATAATGTCTGTTTGGGAGCGCCACCCCTCATTCAGCCACAGTCCAGGGGCTTGCATGGCTCCCCTCCCACCCTGCACTCACCCCATCACAGGCAGGCATCAGGTGGGCGGATCCGAAGCTGCGTTGTGCTGGTGACCGTGATCGGCTCGCAAATGGACAGTGACCAAGCTGTTGGATCTGGTCAGTCTTGGTGACCCAAGACTTCCACTTGAGTGACCAGGAAAGACAGATCTGGGGGCTGTGAGCTGTGACCCTGGTGCAGCCAGTGCCGCTGCAGGGAAATAATCCCAAAGGCAATGCAGCCAACCCCTGGGGAAACTGCAACCTTGGGATGCGAAGAGCTAAGACCCTGAGGCAGTGATTGAGCCTCTGGATCAATCTAAGCCTGAAGCCAGTACACGACTGTGTCAGTTCAGTGCCAAGACCAGATGAGAGGTACAGGAAATCTATTGGAAGAAATGCCTGCAGAGGGTGAGAGGGAGGAAGCCAGAGTGGGCAGGGACATCTTCAGACCTCTCAGGTCTGGCACCTGCGGGACGGCAGGAGGAAGGAGCAACCGGGCTGGGGAGCCCAGTCTGAGGTGCAGCTGGAGAGTCTCAGCCAGCGCTGCCCCACATCCCGCAGGAAGGCCTGCACCCGTCCCAGAAAGAGAGTTCTCACAAAGGAGGAAAGACAAATGGCCACAGTACACTTGTGGGGAAACAATCAACTTCTCTGGTGACCAGAGAAATCCAGATTAAAACATCCATAGGGCTTCCCTGGTGGCGCCGTGGTTGAGAGTCTGCCTGCCGATGCAGGGGGCTCGGGTTCGTGCCCCGGTCCGGGAAGATCCCACGTGCCGCGGAGCGGCTGGGCCTGTGAGCCATGGCCGCTGGGCCTGCGCGTCCGGAGCCTGCGCTCCGCAACGGGAGAGGCCACAACGGTGAGAGGCCCGCATACCACACACACAAAAAAAATCCATAAATATCACTGTAACCGCTAGACCAGCTGGGGCTGAAAGAACAGCATGAGGTCATGGGGAGGGAGTGGGGCGGGGACAGCCTCTCCCACTGCAGGGAGAGTAAATGGGCACTTTCTGGGGGTGATCTAGCCCTACCGACCCAAGTCCCCACAGTCACAGCCCGCCTTTGACTGCAAAACCACGTCTAGTCGTATGTGCTTCCAAAACAGAGATGTGAACAAAGACAGGTGTGCAAGGACATTTGAGTGCTATTTCAGGATGGGGTGGGGAACGCTTTTTTGCCAGGTGTGCACGTGAGTGTGAGTGTGTGCAGTGTGTGTACGTGGAGGTGACTTGCAAGTGGGTGTGTGCTGCGCATGCTTACACACAAGTGTGGTGTATGTGACTGCCTGCGTGCGCGTGCCCGTGTATGCCCCCCGCGGCCACAGGGCCTAACTGACTTGGCAGGAGTGAGTGGCATGTGGCCGGGTGGAGAGGGGAAATGCTGGTTTTCGCAAGTCACCAAGGCTGCTTTGCAGAAAGGAAGGCCAGGGTCAGAGGCCAGGAGGCTGCAGCGCATCATCTCGGCGTGAAAGCCTGACGTCTGCGCGGACTGTGGTTCTTCTGGGCACGGAGAGTGGGCGCCACGCCTGGGCGGCAGGGACGGAAAGCGGGCTCGCCTCTCCCCGGCGACCAGGGTGCAGGCGCGTTGCTCTTGTCTCTGGAAGCCTGACCTCACGCAGTCAGGCTGCCGCGCCTCTCAGGGCCCACACGCACAAGCGTCCCCCCACCGCGCACCCCCTGGGCTGCCGTCCTGCAGTCTGATGTCCGCCCCGTGGTGGCTGTGACCCCACACGGGCCCGTCCGAATGCAGAGGTCCTGGCCCTGCCCGAGGAGCCGTGGAGGCCCCGGCGCGGCCCCTTCACTGAGCCAGGCACAGACCCACCCCCTCGGAGCACAGGCGCTGTGCCCTGGGGAGGCCCGCGGCTGCGCGTGGCAGAGGGGTCTGAGCGGCCGGCAGGCGCCCAGCTCCTGGGAGGAAGCCGCCGGGCAGGAGGCCCTGACAGGTGAAGGGGGAAGGGTCATCCCACGAGGACCTGGTGAGGACGGGCTCCGTGCGCGGTCGGGGAACCTTCTGGAACCGGGAGCAGGCTGGAGTGGCTGAGCCTCAGCAAGAAAGAGGGAAGGGGCGTTCAGGACGAGGCAGGGAGGCCAGAGGCGTGCAGCCCAAGGCACAGTCTGACCGTGTCCCGGACGAGAGGGGCGAGTTCCAATCACGGAGGGCATCTCACGCGTCATTAGAGGTCAGGCTTGCTGCCCTGCGGTGGGTGGTCGGGGGCCAGAGTGCGAGCTCATGCGGCGTGGCGGGAAGCAGGCAGCAGGCGGCTGTATGTGCAGGAGAGCGAAGCGAGGGCGGAGATGCCACGGGATGGAAGGGCTCCTGCGGCCAGGAAGGGGCTCCCCAGGGGGATGGGGGGAGTGCTTCCCCCGTGGAGAAAGGAGCAAAGGCAGGCGCAGGCAGGGCAGGGGCTTTGTGGCTTCGGGTTTCTCCCTGGAAGAGGTGCACCCTGGTGTCCAAGAGGAAGGGGATGAGGGGGACCTGTCGTGCTCCTGGGGATATGGGTGACCCCGAGCCTGGACCGGGAGCAGACAGGGACGACCTGACTTCTCCTCTGAAGTCTCTGCGCTGCCTTCCAGGGCCCGGGCTGAAGCTGTGAGCAGTCACCTGTGGGAGAACCGGTGGGGCAGGTGGGGCGCAGCGGCCTCCGACAGTCGTTGGCTGAATGGCAGCCCCCCAGACACACGTCCATGTGCCAACCCCAGGGCCTGTGAATGCGACCTCGTTTGGAGACGGGGTCTTTGCAGGTGGAATTAAGGTGAGGATCTTGAGATGAATCATCCTGGGTTAAGGCGGGCCCTACAGCCAGCGGCTGGCTCCCTGAGGGAGGAGAGAAAACGGGGATGGGGGCCCACGGGAGGGAGGCCAGGTGAGGCCAGAGCAGAGACCGGAGTGCGTGGTCCACAGGGCCGGGGCCGCCACTCCAGGAGTGGGAGAAGCAGCAGCAGATCTGCCCTCAGATCCCCCAGGAGGAACCAGCCCTGCGACACCCAGGTCTCAGATTTCTGGCCTCCAGAACTGACAGGACAAACTCCTGTGGTTTTCAGCGCTCAGGGAACTCATAACAAGACTTTAAAACAAGCTTCAAATATAAACAGTGATAACAATGAACATCAGAATACATGAGGGAAGTCCTATTTTCCTGTATAGTCTATGGCGGACCCTGCAGGCATGAGATTAGACAGGGAGTGTCTGCCAGTGGGGGAGGGGAGGTGACTTTATTTCATTTGATGTTTATATGGTCCTCACTGTTGCCAGGGCTTCACAAATCTCATCTCCAGCCAACTGTGGCCCCAATGTTGTCAGAGGTTCCAAAATTTTCAAGAAAACTAGAAATTTCAAATTCCACGTGAAATTTCTCAGTATTTAAATGTTGGCAAGAAGCAGCATGTGCTAAATGCTGTGGGTCAACACCGCGTCTGAGACGCCTGGGGTGGCTTCTCTGGAGACTGCATGGGGCTCACGCCCACTCTTCACCCAGGAGCGACCACCCGGTAAGCAGCGAGGGCTGCCGGGGCGGGGGCTGCTTGACGTCCCGCTGGCGCTTGAAACTGGCCGTGGTGGGAGGTTCACGCCACAGATCCTGGCAGAGGCTGCAGCTCCTGCCGCCTCTCCACCTCCACCCCACAGTCTCGGCCCCTTGTTAACCCCTTGCTCCCCAGCATGCCCTCCCCACCAGGGCCAGCTTGGCCCTCTCTTCCCCACAAGCAGGACCCTTTTCCATGCAATGACCACAGGGAGGCAGACTAATGTCAGGCTCTCCCCACCTCTAATCCACGGGCCCAGAACCCGCATAGCCCGCCTGGGCTGACCCCGCTCTCTCCGCCTTGGGTGTGGTGGGCCACCTGCTTGGCTGTGGCTGGGATGGCTGCCTGCACTTTCTCTCTCTGCTGGGGTCACTGAGGGGATGAGATACACACCTGGAGGTCCTGGCCTCAATTCTGGGAGGGAGCCTGCCTGAGAATACAGTCAACGCCCAGGGCAGCAGAACTGAGGGAGGGAGGGAGGGAGGGTGGGTGGGACAGGGAGACGCGCACACACACACACAGAACACACATAGTGTAGGAAATCCATGCGTAGTACATATATACACACATGTGCAGTCCCTCCCCATTGTTGGAGGATTCCGTACTTGCGTATGTGCCTGCCCACTGTAATCTATCTGTAACCTCATGATCGGTGCTCATGGTTCTTCCTGGTCACTCGGGGACGTGGCAGAGCAGGAGAGACGTGACTGGTCTGACACGCATTTTCCTGGCAGGGGCGGAGCCAGGCGATGCTGCCGTCTTGTGTCAGCTCTGGGGCTGTAAGCAAGTGCACTTCGTTTCTGTTTAGGGCCATGTTTTTTGCATTTTTGTGCTTTTTGTGGGTGATTTCATGGTTTAAAACAGTCCTCAGCACAGAGCTGAAGCTCCATCCAGTGTCCTAAGGACAAGAAGGCTGTGATGTGCCACTGAGAAAATGCGTGTCAGAGGGGTTTCTTTCTGGTGTGGTCACAGCACTGTGGACGTGAAGTCCACATTCCTGAATCAACAACATAGATTAATTGAGATTTCTTTAAACAGAAACGCACATAAAACAAGGTTTTGTATTGATTATTTGATGAAAATGTTGTGACCAGAAGCTCACAGGAACCCAACTCTGTTTTACCCCTAAGAACAGCAGTTTAGTATCCACTGATTCAGTATTTGCAGGGAGTTTATAGAATGTAACTACTGAGAATAATGATAATAGACCAAATACACAAACACGTGTGTATATGTGTGTGTGTGTGTATGTGTGTGTGTGTATATATATATATATATGGGTGTAAATTGTAATATCATTTAAGCCCCTGGATCCAGCTATGTCTGAAGCCCTAGATCCATCACACAACCCCTGGTTATATAAATCAGTACATTTCCTGTTTTGGTTAAACTTGTGTGGGCTGGGACTCTACTGCTTGCTAACAAAAGCTTTTTTTTTAAATTAATTTCTTTTTATTTATTTATTTTTGGTTGCGTTGGGTCTTCGTTGCTGCGCGCGGGCTTTCTCTAGTTGCGCCGAGTGGGGGCTACTCTCTGTTGCGGTGCGCGGGCTTCTCACTGTGGTGGCTTCTCTTGTTGCGGAGCACGGGCTCTAGGCACGCAGGCTTCAGTGGTTGTGGCTTGCGGACTCAGTAGTGTGGCACACGGGCTTAGTTGCTCCGCAGCATGTTCAATCTTCCCAACAAAAACTTTCCTACTAACACATTACCCAGGATGTAATTTCTTAATCCTAAGAAGGGGTCTCCCTGGGAATCCCAGAAAGATCTTTACTTGCCAAGCACTTTGTCCAAGCTGACAGCAGGAAAGCTCAGCACTTTCGGTGACATTTGGAAGCAGTGAGAGTCAGGGTAGGACACGGGCCCCCCTGTGGGCCATCTGACATTCCTCTCCCCTCCGGCGGTCTCCCCAACTCTGGTTTTCCAGCTGAACCCCCCAAGATAGGCAACAAAGCAGAGCCGTCATGCAGGAAGATTTACAATAGACTTTTGTACACGCGTGTGTGCTCGTGGACGCAGCGCCCCAGCCACTGCCTTTCCTTTCATTTAGTGTGAAGGGGCAAGCAGGTCCCAAACTGCATGTACTCAGTCCTCATAAATCAGACATGTCTGAGCACCTGCCAGGACGGCCGGCTCTGGGTGGGGCGTCACTGCCCTGCTCCCGGCTTTCTTCTGGCCAACGGAACGGTCCCGAGAACCGGTGGGCAGGGAAACCCCTTCTGGAGTGCAGGGGTGGGTGTCAGTGCACCCTCTGTGATGCATCCATGGAGGAAGAATGCGTGGGTGGGCGTCCACGAGTAGGAAGCTATTCTTCCCGCTTGTCTCAGAGTCCCAGCTCCGGGCACCCTTGACCTGCTGACCGCCGTACTCAGTGTTCACCCGACTTGCTCCTCCTCGCCTCTCAGGCCCGAGCTCTGGTGTCATCGCCCCCAAGCGTGCCCTGAGCCCCCGCAGTCCGTCTGTCTCGCTGTCCTTCATGGTCCTCGTCACCACGGAGCAGGCATCCAGGGGTCCTGGGTGTGTGTGCCTGGGCTTTGTCTCCAGTTCAGACTCCGGGCCTCAGGGACAGTGCCTGGCACTTGGGGGGAGCCTGATAAACACTTGCTTCCCATTTCCTGGGACGGAGGAGAGGTGAACTGCATGGTCTGCCTCAGAGAAGCCAGTGGACACAGACAGGTGGTGTGGGCAGTGGAGGTGCCAGGACCCCAGACTAGCCCTCTTGTCAAGGAGCCAAGGTTCTCAGGGGGGACCCTAACCAGCGCCTGTAAGAGTAGGAACCTATTCCCGAGGCTGGGGACTTACCTCTGGGAAGTTGCCCAGCTCCACGCCCTATTCCCAGCTGGAGGTTCGGGGTGTCTGCAAACACAGATCCAGAAAGGAGGGGAAGGCACTGGCCGGGGGCACTCGTGAGGTGACCTGGCAGTGAGCTCTAATCAAAACCTCAATTGCTCACCAAGTTGACAGAGAAGGGGGCACCGGAGCAGACGGCAGAGAAGGTGTGTGGGTGGCTGAATCGTTCCAAGCTTTGGAGGACACCCTGCTTTCCACCCTGTCGTAACTCCATGAGGTAATTTTTAGGGGAAATCAATGGTCTTCCGTGCTGGCAGAGAAAACATTTCGGCAGCTCTTCCCAGCTCTGACCTGGTGGGATCGGATTTGGCCAAAGAGGCGCCTGGGAGAGTGGCAAATGGACTCCCGGGCCCCCCCAGACCTCACCTGCCCTCTGCCCACACACATGTGTACCCTGCGGGCACACCCATGACACTCCAGGCAGCGGTCACTGGAACCCACCAAGACGGGTCCAGGTCTGAGGCTGAAGATCACAGCCTCTGCCAGAGCTGGTCCCCTGGGGCCACCTGCATACAAAGTGACCGCCGTGAGAAAGCTGGCTGCTCAGCGTTCCCCACGGTCATCTCTGGACCTCTGGGGGCTCGGCCATCGCAAGGGTGTCCAGAGAAGGTGGGAAAATGGGAAGCCAGCAAGGAATAGTGGGAGCGACGCCCAGATGCTTTGTGCCAGGGGTGCATCGCAGAGCAACTGCCAATGCTGCTTCCACGAGACTTGTCAGGTGTCCCCAGGACGTCCTGAGGCCATTCAGGCACAGGAATGTCACCTGCCCATTTTTCTAAACAAACCTTCTAGAATAACCTGTAACAACCTCATTAGAAAAACAATCTGTGCTGCTTCAAGGCTTCCAGAGCCAGAGCCGGGAACGTGGGCTTCTCAGTTTTGTGAGCGCTGGCCTGGGCCTTTGCCAGCTCTCACTACTATATAATTTAATCTAATTGATCAATTAAATCCAAATAATTTTTCAACAAGCTGTAATAACAGTTATATAATTTCAGTTCTACATATAATTTTCTTAACAACTTTATCAAAGGAAATTGCTCACTGGGACTTGCTCTGTGTGTGGGAGCTGTCATCTCCACGACTCTGAGACCCACGCAGCTGCGGGCAGCAGCCGACATGCAGAGCTCGCTAACGGGGTGGGGTCGCATCCCCCCCCCAGAGGAGGCAGCTTCCCGTCTACCCAACTAGTGGCCCTGCTGAGTCACGTCCGGGCGAAGTATTCAGGTGGGCTGGTCATCAGACCTTGTGGAGATACTGTGGCTCTCTCTCTCATCTGTTGAATTATGTTCCGTTACGCTGAGTCACAATCAGGCGCTTAGAACAGCAGAGGCCCGCACTGAACAGTTATGCTTGTCCACGGCGAGGTCAGCCGGTTCTCCTGGGCTGGCTCGGCTGTCCCGAGAGGACAGCTCTCCCCTCCACACATGTGGACCCTTGGCTGAGATGACCCAGCTCCCCCCGGGGGCTGGCCCGGGCACCTTCTGGAAGTGCTCACGGAGAGGCAAGAGAGGGCCTGAAAATGCACAAGCGCTGTCTCAAGCCTCCGTCTGCATCTAGGCTGCTCTGCCCGTGGCCAAAGGAAGGCGTGTGTCACTGTGGGGGGCCCGCAACGTGCGAGGCAAAGGGCTGAAGGCCGGGGGGTCACAGATGCCATCAGTCTACCCAGAGCTCTTTGGTCGCAGGCCACAGACACTGATCCCGAAAAACAAGTGCAGGAATAGGATCTACTGGGAAGATGTGAGCAAGATAGGAGGTGAAGGGAGCAGCCGAGCTGGAAGAAAGGCCAGCCCCCCTGGACGGGAGTGGGTGGAGGCAGAGATTGGGGGTGCAGCTCCGTGGGCCTCTGGTTGGACGAGCATTAGCCCTTCTCTGCTCAGGAGCCAGATGCTAAGGAGAGAGAGGCCAGCTAGCTTCTCTTTGGAGGGCAGGGAGTGGCGTCTGGCCGGTCCCTCCAAGACTTCACACAGTGGGGCAGCAGTGACCCCAAATAGAAGAGGGCTGAAGTTTCCAGAAGTGGAAGGAGCGGGTGTGGGCTGTAGAAACAATGGAAGTCCCCCGTGTGAAGCTCCTCGGCACCAGCTGCTGGGACTCCCCACAGCTGTCCCTCACGCAAACTTTCCCAAGAATGCCCCCACGGTGCCCCCAAAATGCAGCTTCGCCCTTGGAGCGGCTCTCTCCATCACTGGGCTCTGGAGGCTCTGGCCTGAGGTGCTGAACTGCTTCACTGGGGCATCCCCGTCACAGCCGAGCCTGTGCTGTCGGCTCCCGGACTGACATGCATGCATGTATGTGAGTGCACTCTGTGGGTGTGTGCATGTGTATGTGTGTGCAAGCATTGTATATGTATACACCTATGTGTGTGCATGTGTGTGTGCACATGTGTGGTGTTCAAGAATGTGCATTATGTAGTCATGTGTGTGTGTATTGTGATGTGCATTATGTTTGGACATTTGTGTGGTGTGTGCGTACACACGTGTATTGTCATGTGCCACATGTGTGTGCTGCGCATCTGTGTGCATGTGTGTATTGTGTGGTTATGTATATGCATGTGTGTGTGTGTGAATGTGTGTGCAAGCATGTGTGTATATGTGTGCTCTGTATTCTATCCATCTGTGCATGTGTGCCTGGTGTTTGTGTGTGCATGCGTTTTCATGGGCACACGTGTGGTGTGCGCATGAATGTGTGTTGTGTGCTGGTGTGTGCTGGGATGCGTATGTATTTGTGTATTATGTGTGGCGTGTGTGCCGATGTATGTGTGTGCACACGGGTATGTGTTGTGTTATGTGTGCCCCTTTGTGTATGTGTGTGTTCCCATGTGATGGGGTATGTGTTCCCATGGGATGATGGTGTGTGTGTTCCCATGTGATGGGGTGTGTGCTCCCATGTGATGGGGTGTGTGTTCCCACGTGATGGTG
>RJWK010030115.1:0-24897 GCA_004363435.1 Platanista minor
AGGGAGGAAGGAGGGAAGGAGGGAGGGTGGGAGGGAGACAGGGATTGTATACATTTGTATGTTTGTGTGTGTGACTGAGTATGTGTTAGTATGTGTGTATGTCCACCAGGTACCAATTGAGTCCTCCTATACTCTCTTCAGGTTGGGCCAAGGTTGGGGGTAGGGGCTGTGGCTGCTTGGCAGAAATATGGAGTACTGGAGGAGAGTAGAGAGGGCAGAGTATTCTCCGCCTTCCTTCCAAAGAGATTGGGTCAGATTGGCTCACTCCCTCAACCAAGGTTCACTGTTTTCCTCAAAGCTGCTGCCTCTGTTCAGGTCTATCTTCTCCACAGGCCTGGGGGTGGAAGGCTCAGGTCACTGGACACTGATCAGAACTTGTAGTTTCCCAATGCCTACCCTTTGCAATTAATCTCTTTGTAAATAAAATTTTCTATATTAAGAGTGCCATGTGCTTACTGTGGGACCCAGAGTGATGTATTGGGTGTTTGTGTGTTTGTCAGTACACAATCATTACAGTTCTTCTACTGTCTAATTATTTCTCTACATTCTATAGCATCATGTCATTATAAATTTTATAGTGCAATTACTTGACTACAGTAGAACTCACAAAATAAGTAATGACATAAAGTACGGATCTTCTATTAAGGTCCATAAGGTAATCTGTAATATTTTTGCTGGATATAGCCAATTGCTCACATATAAACAGAATCCTGTCCCTTAATATTAAGCAGATTTCTAGAGGAAAATGTCTTAAAGTATTTGCAGCTAGGTTTCCTTTGGCTTTGAAAAAACCAAAGCTATTATTCTAAACGGAGGCTAAGGGAGCAACAAGTGTTGTACTTTCAATTCCCAGATCAGCAGTGATGATAGCACAGCATTATTTACATCCACTTTCCAATAGATTCTGCTTAGCACTGTCAGGATCAAAGCTGAGCAAAACTCTCCCTTCTCACCACTTTGTCATCCTTACCCTTACAGGCATGAAAATGAAAATTCTTCCCTGCTATGGGGAGATAATGTTGCTATGGTTATAAAGGTAAAGTAGATTTATCAGAATAATTGGGAGTATGATTCTCCATTATGGTTAATGATTGCAGAGACGGTTGACATGAAAACACTAAATTTTATATATTTTTTCCTCCTTTCCTCACCATTTCTTCAATTTCTACATAAAGAACTTCACTGTGTACATACTAACAAAAGTTTATCTCCAGGATGACTAGGCATATCATAATTTGGAAACTTACATATTATATATTGAATATATTATATATACATATACCCTGATAGTGACTACATGATTTTTTACCTCTGTAAGGCTTTGGATAGAGTGGTTGAAGTGTGGAAGAATTTGGAATTAATGTTGAAAAGGTCCATGACCTGCTCTTTCTTCAATGATGACGTATTTTAAGGCTAAAGTGATCCTATCACACTAAAATTTATGATATACTATTCAAGAAACTTGATCAGAATATAATTTTGGCTCATTATAGTGTAATAATAAGCTTTATAGTACAGTTTCACTACACTGTTTGTGTTAAAGTGATAAAGAAAGTGAACTGGGCCTCCCTGGTGGCGCAGTGGTTGGGAGTCCGCCTGCCGATGGCAGGGGACGCGGGTTCGTGCCCCGGTCCGGGAAGATCCCACATGCCACGGAGCTGCTGGGCCCGTGAGCCATGGCCGCTGAGCCTGCGCGTCCGGAGCCTGTGCTCCGCAACAGGAGAGGCCACGACAGTGAGAGGCCTACGTATATCTTTTTTTTTTTTTGCCAAAGTTAGATTTAATGACCTCTCATTTTCCCAGGACATCCTCATTTATCAGATAAACAAATTCCTTTGGATCTCTCTTATTTTCCCAGTATAATTTAAAATCCATTTCCCCCCTTGATTTGCTAGCTATACATATTATTTCCCTGCCCACAATTCACATTCCATTAAAGAGTTGTGATTCTACAAGACACATTATACTGATACCCTGAACTAAAAACAGCGCTCCCTTGGCATATTTTCACCTGAAAATCTAAGGATATATTGCCCACAGCTCAAATAGCTTCTGATTAAAGATAATAATCTCACCTAAGAGTTGAAAAAGTTCGTAAGTACATAATAAGAACATAAAAGATTTATAAGTAATTTACTAAATTTAAAACACGCATGTCTGGAGTAACCTGTGTTTTTTCTAAATGATGTAGCTTTTCTCCAAATTGATGCTTGCGTGTATTGCAGTTGTGAAGAGAGACTCTGTTACACAATCCTGCTCTCCCTCTGCCCCCCAATATTTCAAGCTCTATTTTCACGGTGTGTCATAGGATTGCACTTATTCACTACTCCCTAGCATCAGTGCTAAACAAGGAGTTGGGAGTGGAAAAGAGGTGTGCTTCTTTTGGTTGAGTATTTACTTGTCTCTGTGAGACATTCCAGGTATCTTTGTTTCCATTTGTTACCGTGACTAGCTGCATTCAAGACAGTCCCTGATACCCTTGATCCTTGAATGATTATAGTGAGCAGATCCTTCTGTTCACCTACAATGGATATATAACTTAACAGGGAAAATATACATTTGTAGTTTTAAGTCACTAAAATGTAGGATTGCTTGCTACAGCAGAATAATTTACCGGTCCTAATTAATACAGAGCCAAAACACAGAAAAAAAAAAGTGAAAAACATTCTTGGGAAAGACAGATCCTGATAAGCTAGGGAAGGAGGAAGATATGCCTTTAAGAGGAGTGCTAAAAGCAGGATTTATGAAAGATACATCCAGGACACACTTACAAAATAAAGAAGTTATAACTAAACAGCTTTAATATGAAATGATTAGATAAAGGTTTAATTGATGGCTAAGACTCATCCATTGTCCAGATGGATTTTGACAGAGATTGCAGAAGAACATTTATGATGTCTGTGAGTCCTCTTAAAGGTATAGCTAAGAGACTGTAAACCTCAATATGAAAGGGCCATTTCCTTTAAGAAGAACAGATGTCTGATCTGATTAAGTCCAACAAGTGCAGATTATCAAACCATAAGACAGATTTTAAAAAAGATTAACTGAAATGAATTTATACTTTACATAATTTAAATGCTTTACCTGCATGATTCTGGATCAATTCAACAAACTAAATTTATATTTTATAATATATTCTATTAATTTCTGAAATACTTTTTATCTTACCATTTTGTGACATCTATATCTATGGAATTTTATAAGTATATACTACCATTTCTTTCTCGGTTTTCTTTTCTCATCTTATATACTTAATAGTATTTGCAAATTTTTTCTAATAATAACTAAATTATTTTTATGGGGACTTGGTATTATAAGAACTCATTAATTTTACGTCATTAAGCTTGGTAAGCCAAACATTTTGGGGGTGAATATTTTAAAATTTTGTATTAGACAAGTGTGAGTCAGTATATACTATGAAATATTTAGCACTTGATCATGACTATTTAATTTTAAGTATTTTGCACAAATGAACTAATCAGCAGAATGACTTACTACTACCACATAAAGGGAAGAAAAACATAATATCAAACTATAAACCTTTATTAATAAGCATATTTCAAACTTTTCCATAAAGATATATTAATAGTAAGCTAATACATTACTGATTTATATTGCTTCCATAAAAAATGAAGATGGGCTCTACAGTTCAAATCCAACCCCTTTCTTCTTAATCACAAGCTAATCTGCATATATGAGACCATTAGATAAGTACCACTCAGGGCCCAGTGAGTAATGGAGTGTTCTCCAACCTCTTATGTCATTTTTCCTTGGCTGAAAGGAAAATTATAATTGGAGCAATTTGACCTGCATGTGACTGCTGTGACAAGGAAAGCCCCTTTAGGGCTACCAAACATCCTATTTCCAAAAGACCAGTCCTTTTTAGCATGAAATATTCCATATTATACAGGAACCCTAGATAAAACATCAGCACATCTATTCAGCATGAAATCTTTTTTTTTCCTTCTCCTACACATGTCATCTGTAATTTGTTTAGTGTAACAAGGTAGATATGGGCATAATATTTGAACATATGAGAATCTCTTTTCTTTCACATTATATTATAGTGATCATTAATATTATACTCAAAATTTGAAAAAATATATATGTATGTACTCCAACAACTTAAATACATTTATGATTCTATTATTCTTTAGTCTAAATGTAATTTTTGCCTGATTTCACATGTCAGGGTACGAGATGAGAGGGAAGGTATACAAGGTCTTTTCCGTACCACCTACATGCTGTCAGTGCCAGAAGTAAGACAAAATCTACACAAGGTGGAGAGTTTTACCCATATATACAGCAAGGTAAAATAATAATGTGAAAGTTTCTAAGAAAATAAGAATGGACGTTTAAAAACAATTCATGGAGGATCAACTTTGGGAATGGTGAAGTGAGGACCTCAGTCATAGTTCTCCCACAAAAAACAATGAAAATACTAGCAAAAGCCCTAAAATTATTTCAGAACTCTGGAAATTACCCAAAACTACAGAACAAACTGGAAATCTTCTATCAAACAGCAACTGTCAACCTTAGTAGCACAGCAGGATCTGTGATGCTTTAACTTCCTCTTTCCCTAGCACAGTGACACAGTAATCATAAAATAAACAAACAACCTACCTCCCAAAAAAACAGTTTTCTTTCAGCCAACACAAAGGACTGACCCACTGAACCATTCTGTAATTCTGATAAATGTAACATCCCCAGAAGCACAGTCAATATTGTGCCCAAATTTGAAGCTCCCTGGAAAATATCCCTTCTGGGGTGTTACAGCTATTTGATTTAATTCAGAGTTCAGCAAAGTGCTATGTCAAGGATATTACCAAAATAATACAATTTTGCTGGCAATATCACTGGGGTCCATGACTGTGATTTCAGGCAATCAAACAAGATCTTTGTCAGGAATTTCTGAATGAAATGATCACAGGGAACTTTGAAAAACTCCCACAGGAATCTTAAAGGCAGCATATGTGCACAAGGCTATGTAAATGCCCAGGACAGACTTGGGAACAATAGAAAGCCCCACACATCTCTAGCAGATGTTGAGGTGTTGAGGCCCTATGTAAGCAGGAAGTGAAAGTTAAAGCTGTATTGTAAACTGCCTGAAATTTAAATCATACCTTCTCACACAAATTCTTTTGACAGAGAGTGAAAGAAATAAAGGTAAGGTATTTTAGAAAATCTTCTGATCAGTCACTGACTGTTTCTGAGAATCTGATTTGGAAAATCTTCTGACCACCCACTGACAAAATTATACTGACCCTGGGCTGAATTTAGGAAGTTAGGCTTAAAATTAAAACAGGAACTTAAAAAAATTCTACTAGATTTCAGTGACTGCACAACACAGGGAATATAAAAATCTACAGATCTAGTCTGAGAAAGTTATTTAAAAAGCAGCAACAACAAAACAATGACAAAACAAAAACAACAACATAAATAGCATCAAAAAAAAAAAAAACACCTCTGGGGGAATGAGGAAGAATCTGAAACCAAAGTTACATTATATTATCTAAAATAACCAGTTTTCAATGTCAAATACAAGTCATACAAAATAACTGGAAAGTATGCCATATAAAAAAAAGAAAAAGTAAAAGTAAACAATGGAAAATTTTTATAAGAAGGGCTGGATTTTGAAGGTGGTAGTTAAAGGCTGTAAATGAACCACCATAAATATGTTCAAAGAACTAAAAAATAAAGAAAGTATAATAACAACCTGCCATCAAATAGAGAATATCAATAAAGGGATAGAAATTATAAAATGAAACCAAAAAGAAATTTGGAGTTAAAAAGTACAATAGCTGAAATCTGAAATAGGGATTCTCAACAACATATTTGATCTGCCAAAAGAAAGAATCAGTGAACTTCAAAAGATGTCAGTAGAGATTATGCAGTCTGAGGAGCAGAAAGAAGTGAGGTGACCTGAACAGGGCCTCAGTGATGTGTGACACTGTCAAACATACTAACACACATAACAACAGACAGAGAAAAAGGAACTGAGAGAATATTTGAAGAAATAATGGCCAAAAACTTCCTAAATTTGATGAAAGGTGTGAATCTACATTTAAGAAGCTCCATGAACTCCAAGTAGCATAAACTCAAAGAGCTTCATACCTAGACTTATCGTAGTCAAACTGACAAAATTCAAAGAAAAACAGAAACTTAGGAAAGCAGCAAGAGAAGAATATACCTTATTATATACAAGAAACTCTCAGTAAGGTTAACACCTGACTTCCCATCAGAAACCATGGAGGCCAGAAGATAATAGGATAACACATTGAAGTGCAGAAATTAAAAGACTGTCAACCAAGAATTCTATATCCAGCAAAACTATCCTTCATAAATGAAAAAGGAATAAAGACACTTCTAGATTAGCAAAAACTTAAGAGAATTTGTTGCTAACAGACTTCCATGAAATGCCAGGCTGAAATCTAAGGAAACTACATAGCAACTAAAATTCACACAAAGAAATAATGAACACTCATAAAAGGTAACTATATGTAAGGTAAATACAAAAAGAGAGTACAAACATACTTCTATTTGTAACTTTTGTATTCTCCTATCTGATTAAAAAATGACTACATAAAACAATAATTATAACATTGTATTCATGGGCTTATAATATATTAGGATATAATTTGCATGACAATAATAATACAAAGAAGACAAGTATATTGGGTCAAAGTCTTGTATACTATTGAAATTAAGTTAGTATTGATCTGAACTAGACTATTATAAATTCAGATGCTAATTGTAATCTACAGATCAGCTACCGAGAAAGTAAACAATTAAAAAACCACACACATGGAAATTTAAATGATACACAGAAATTTAAAAGATATATGAAAAAGTGTCTATTTAATACTAAATTTATAATAATCAAGGAATAGATGAACAAAAGCCATATAGAACATACAGAATACAAATAGCATGATGCCTGACATAAATACTATCATCTCAGTAATTACGTTAAATGTAAATGAATTAAACACCTCAATCAAAAGACAGAGATTGATGAAATGAGGGGGAAAAAAAGGCCAAATTACACTATATTAAAAGACACATTGCTTGAAAGTGAAAAAATGAAAGAAATATACTATCCAAGTAGTAACTGCCATGGTCTAAATGTTTGCGTCCCCGTTAGATTCATATGGTAAAGTCCTAACTTCCAAAGGTGATGGTATTAGTAGGCTAAGCACTGGGGAGGTGTTTTATTCATGAGAGTGGAACCCTCATGAATGGGATTCATGCCTTATGAAAGAGGCTCCAGAGAGATCCTTAGCCCCTTTCTCCATGTGGGAATGCAATGAGAAGTCTGCAACCTGGAAGAGAGCCCTCACCTGACCTTGCTGAAACCCTGAACTCAGACTTCTAGTCTCCAAGCTGTGAGAAATACATTTTCTGTTGTTTATAAGCAACTCAGTCTATGATATTTTGTTACAGCAGCCCGAATAGACTAAGACGGTAAACAAAAGAGAGCTGGAGTCACTATATTAATTCAGACAAAATACACTTTAAAACAAAAAAGTGTTTCTGCAGGTAAAGAGAGACCTTTCATAAGGACAAAAGGATTATGACAATTATGTGTCTACCTAGAAACAGCTCTCCAAATTACATTAAGCAAAAACAGACAGAATTGAGGGAGAAATAGACAATAATAATTGGAGATTTCAATACAACTCTTTCTATAAAGGATAAAACTAGCAAAAGCTCAACAAGATATAAAAGACTTGAAAAGCACAATAACTAGACCTAATAGACATTTACAGACACCCTATCCAACAATAGTAGAATGCACGTTCTTTTCAAGTGTACATGAATTATCCAGCATACAGATCGTACGTTATGCCATAAAACAAACATCAATACATTTTATTGTTTGAAATGATAAAAAGTTATGTTTTATTTTTATTTTTTAACGTACGTTTTTTGACCACAAGGAAATTGAATGGAAATCAGCAATTATAAAATTTTTATGAAATCATGAAAATTCACAAATATGTGGCTATTATGCCATACACTATCAAATAAGCAATCAGTCAAGAAGGAAATCACAAGGAAAATAGAAAATACTTTGAGAAGAATGAAAACAAAAACACAACTTTACTAAAGCTGATGAGATGCAGATAAAGGAGTGTTTTAGATGGAAATTCACAGCTTTTACCACTTATATTTTTTTTAAAAAAAGAAAGGTTTCATATCAATAACCTTCCAATTTAAGAAACTAGAATAAGAGCAAACTGAATGGAAAACAAAGAGAAAAAAGTGAATAATAAAGATTAGAATAGAAATCAATAAAATGGAGAATAGAAAACAATAGAGAAAATCAACAAATCTAAAAATTGCCTATTTAAAAAGATAGGCAAAGTTGACAAACCTTCAACTAGACTGCTCAAGAACAGAAGGGAGAAGATGCAAATTATTCAAATCAGAAATGAGAATGGGGGCATCATGATCAGACTTACAGAGATTAAAAAACAATTGTAAGATGTACTATGAACAGCTATATGTCAACAAATTAGATAATTCAGATGAAAAAAAATTCTAGAAAGACATCTGGTAGATCTGTAATATGTAAAGAGATTGAATTAGTATTTAAAATATTTCCTAAAAGAAAAACTCAGGACCAGATGGCTTTACCAATGAATTCTACCAAACATTTAAAGGAGAACTAATATTAATTTTTCACAAACTCTTTTAAACTTCTCAAATTATTCTATGAGGTCAGTATGACCCTGACATCCAAACCAGACAAAGACATCACAGAAAACAAAGAAAGATAGATAGATGAAAGAAAGAAAGAAAGAAAGAAAGAAAGAAAGAAAGAAAACTACACATCAATAAAAAGGTGAGCAGTTTTGCAGGATACTAGATCAACATAAAAAAATCAATATATTTCTATACACTACAAGTAGGTAATCCAAAAACAAAATTAAGAACAGAATTCCATGTAAAATAGCATCAGAAACAATGTAGGAATCAATTTAATCAAAGAAGCGCAAGACTTACACACTGAAAACTACAAGACATTGTTGAAAAATATTTTTAACAATTAAAATAAATGAAAGCCATTCTATGCTCATGGATCAGAAATATTATTAAGATGACAATACTCCAGTTGATCTACAGGTTCAATAAAAAGCCTTTTAAAATCCTAACTGGTTTATTTTTTATGGAAATAGACATGTTGATCCTAAAATCCATATGGGAATTCAAGGGGCCAGGATAGTCAAAACAATCTTGAAAAAGAACAAAATTGGAAAACTCAGACTTCTTGATTTCAAAACTTAGTTTAAAAACTAGAGTAATCAAGACAGCATGGTACTGGCACAAGGACAGACATAGACCAATGGAATAAAATTGAAAGTCCAGAAATAATTACATTTATCATAAACTGATTTTCAACAATGTCAAGACTATCAAATAGGGAAAGAAAAGTCTTTTCAAAAAATGGTGCAGGCTCAGCTAGATATCTTCATGAAAATGAATGAATTTGATTGACATTTATCTCACACAGTATAAAAAAATTAACTCAAACTGGATTATATACTAAATTTACCACTAAAACTATATTCTTGGAAGAAAACATATGCATAAATCATTATAACCTGGGGATAAGTAATGGTATCTTAGGACACAAAAGCACAAATGACAAGAGGAAAAATAAGTAAATTGGGCTCATCAAAATTAAAAACTTTCATGTTTTAAAGGACACCATAAAGAAAGTGACAATACAAACCACAGAATGGGAGAAAATATCTAACAAGGGACTTGGATCCAAAATGTATAAGGAACTCTTACAAATCAATAATAAAAAGAAAACTACCCCAATTTTAAAATGGGCTAAAGCTTCAAATAGATATTTTTCCAAATAATATATTCAGATGGCCTATAAGCACATAAAAAGTTATTTAACACCATTAGTTAGTAGGGAAATGGAAATTGAAATTACAGTGAAATACCAATTCACATTGACTAGGATGGTTATAATAAAAAACAGACAGTAACAAATGTTAGAGAGGATGTGGAGAAGTTAGCACATACACTGCTGGTGTATCATACACTGCTGGTAGGAATGTAAAATGAGGTGATGACTTGGAAAACCTTTCTTCAAAATGTTAAATACAGAAATAACATGTGACCCTAACTGTATTCCCAAATATGTGACCAAGCAAAATTAAAAATTACTCCACACAATACTTGAGCATGATAGTTCACAGAATTACTTATAATATCTAAGAAATAGAAACAAGACAAACGTCCATCAACTGATAAATGTGTAAACATTAAATGGTACATCCACACAATGGAATATATCACAAATAAAAAACGACAACGTACTGATACATACTACAACATGGGCGAATCTTGAAAGTATTGTGATAGTTGAAAGAAACTAGTAACAAAACATTGTGTATTTTATAATTCTATTTAAATGAAATATCTAGAATAGGCAAATCTATAAAGACAGAAAGTAAACTCGTAGTTGACTAGGGTTGGATGGTATTGGGAGGAAATGGGTGGTGACTGCTAAGAGATACAGGGTTTTTTTCCTGGAATAATGAACATGTTCAAAACTTAGATGTAGTGATGGTTGCCTAAATCTATGACTGTACTAAACCCATGGAACAGTACCTTTTGAATGGCGCATTTTGTGCTATATGAATTGTATTTCAATAAAGATGCAAAAAGTTCATGAATAAATCTAAATGTTTAATCTTCCATATTATGGTTGAAATCAATGCACTTAAGCTTGAGTAAATATAATATTAATATAATAATAATAATAATAATAATAATAATAATAATAAAATAGCCACCCTTTATTGATTGCTTGGTACAATAACCACGTGAGTATCAGGCAGTGATTTTAGTACATTAAGTCTGATTTTTAAGATGCTTTGCAGAATGGATAACATTAGTCAACATATTACAGATGAGCAAATGGAACGTCATATAGATTAAGTCAGGAGGTCACAGCTAATTATGTGATAAATGGTAGAGCCAGGATATAAAATCAGTATAAGGCCCATGTACTTTCCTTGTTCCATCTGGCCCTGACAAATGCCTACAGCAATATTTCATAAAATGTATTTGCAGGATACTAGTGCCAATAATAGCTCTAGATTTTGTATTTTAAAAGGATTGCATGGTTAAGACTGAGAAACACGGATCCAAAAAAAATTATAACATATTGTATTGAGAGTCTATCTAATCTAATTCATTCTGTATAGATGAGAAAACAAGCCCATATTAAGACAAATGATTTTCCTAGCATTTCCTCATCTATGGCAGCACAAAAATTGCCTTCGAATAGGTGGTTTATTCCACTATATTAGCTTTATATCAAGGGCAATGGCTTAGTTAGATTTGTAGAGTAAAATATTATGTTTTTGGACAATTAGCAACATGATCACCACTCTCTTGAAAATGAGTTACTTCATCTCTTACTACATATTAACACATTACTATGGTGCTGGCTTCACCCTATTCAAACAAAAATGATAATTTTTTTCTTGAATACCTTGTCAGACATGCATGAATATAGGCAATCTCTAGCATTCTGATTCCATCAGGTAATGAGGAACTTTCATAACAAAGGCTAGAAAAGGCCTGGACTTGAGATCCTCTCTTGCCTACATAGAAAAATGAGGCTGGATATTTAACATGCACTCGTATGCCCAGTGAAATGTGCTAAGTATATGTCACTTATTTTTCCAAAATAAATGAAGAAAATGCTTAAAACTTTAACTGTAAATCCAATGAAACACCTACCATTCCTTATTCCAATATTTCCTACTCATCACATCTATATTAATCTTTGAAGCCCAGTCTGACCAGTAATCACCTACTCAATTTTTCTATTGTCTGCAATACAAAATCCAAATACCTTAGCCTGTCATTTATGATTTTTCCCAACAGATGGCCCCAGGCTTATTCACTATTCACACCTAATTTCCAGAAAACATCACAACTTGCTGTTCTTCCAAATGAGACCCATACTTTATAATTGCTGGGTCTTTGCTCATATTTTTTCCTATGCTCAAAATTTTTTGTTTTCCCCACTGCTTAGCAAAATTCGAATCACTTTTCATCCCAAAGGCAACTTTCATGATAAATTTGTTCTTAATTCACAAATCAGATATAAGTTGTACTTTTTCTGAATTCTTTGGAAATTTTTTTATAAAACTCATCTAATACATTTACACTCACAGTCTTATTTTACATTGCTAAAATCCAAGAGGAAAGAATTTACACCCAAGCCTCCACTATTATGCTACTGAAGAAACTGATGGTTAGAAAATAGCCCCAGGTGAAGCATATACCAAAGACCAGAAATTGGATTAAAAATAATTTAGCTAAATCCAAAATGTGAGCTTTGCGATAATGATAGTAGGTGACTTTTTTTTTTTTTTTTTTTTTTGTCATGCCAATTGTATTTTAGGCCTGTTCTCTTTACTTTTAAAAGCAATTCTTTCTTGAAGCTCTTTACTTTCTGGCTCTGGGACCTGATTTTCCTCCCATATCATGTATATTCTTTCTCAGTTTCTTTTTCAACTTTTTTTTAACCTCATCTCAATCCCTAATTCTTGTAATGTCCCAACCTTGGACTCTTGCTCTTCTTTATTTATACTCACTGTGATAGTTTTAAATACTATCTATGTACTTGTGACTCGAAGATTTACATATCCAACTCCAATCTCTCTGCTGAGCTATGGACTAAAATATTCAACCACCTGCTCAGAACCTCCATTTGGATGTCTAATTTAAAGTTAAACTATTCAAAGGAGAGCCTCTCTTTGTCTCCCCTATCAAAGTACATTCCTATACCTTCTCTCTTACCACATCACCAAACAGCATACAATCTGTCCAGTAGTTCAAAGTGAAAACCAGCAATGAACCTTGATTCCTCTTTCTCTCACATTTACCATCAGTAAGTTCTGCTTGTACCATTCACAGTGTCTCACCACTTCTTACCACCTAGATTCTTACTGGGTTTATCGAAGCCACAACAAAATCTTGCCTAGAACTTATCAAGTTTTTGTAAACAGGTTCTCTTCTTTCAATCCTGCTCCAGTACTGAAAAGCTTCCATCTTCCACACACCACCATTCTCAACCTCTCTAAGCTGACCTGAACAGACTGAATCATCAGGCTCCCTTGTATTCTAGATTGCATTTGGTTTTCGCCAATGCTGAGTGTGTGGGTAGGGCAACAGCAAGAGTTAGGAACAAGACCTTTCCATGCAGAGTGACTTGAGGTTGACCAGTCCCTGAATTTAAGGTCTTAATTTTTATCAGACACTCCTCTTCACACAGCTCTTTCTTTCCCCATTTCACTAACTGCTCCACTCCTCTGTGCTTCTGTGTCCAGTAGTGGTAAAAGCTCCCAAGTATTGGCCCTATTTTATTGCTCTATAGTTTACTAATTTGTTGTCTTTATAAACAGTCCTTTTAGTAAGCTTTCCACAAAGTAGCCAAATTGAGTGTGGCATTTGTGTCCAGCAAGAACTCCAGGTGATACACTACCTATGGCTTGTGCTATATATACACCATCTACAGCTTGTGCTATACATATCAACAATAATTATCTTTAAAAAAACAAAAAGTGGAATCATGAAATTGCTTCCTCTTGAAGCTCTTCTGAGACTTTCTAGTAAGGTCCAAATCTCTAACCATGGCCCTCAAGGCTTCTATGAGCTGGCTCTGGCCATGACTCCAGGTTCATCTCCCACTCTCCCCACTTTCATTCATTTCGTTCCTGCTGTCTTAACTTTCCATTTTATTCCTCAAGCAAAAATATACCATACTGAGCTTATTTCTATCTCAGAGCCATTGCATCTTGTTAGTTCTTCCTGAAATGTTCCTCACACACAGGTGATCATTGCTTGCTTCTTCATTTTATTTAGGTATTATTTAGACAGGCCTTCTTAACTATCCTTTCAAAAACAGTCCCCCATTCGTATTTAACATCTAGTTGTTTGCCTGACTTTATTTTTCTCCTAGAATTTATCTCTACCCAGAATTGTATTTTACAGTTATTTGTTTATTTGAATATTGTCTGTTTCATTCACTAGAAGTTTCACAATGTCAAGAATTTTATGTCTCTTAGTTACTGTTATATTCAAAGTAAGAAAACAGTGCCCGGAATATACTAGTGCTATGAACAACAACAACAAAAAGAATGATTTGAGTGCATGAATGAATGAATAAATGAGGTAGTCAGGTAGGTACTATTACAGTCACCACTTTACAGACAAGGAACTGAGAGTTAACTAGAAAATTGCAAACCTGAGAATACTGAACTATTTTAATAAAGGTAAGAATTATGTATTAATACACGTTTTATTTCCCTTAAGCCCTGACACAGTGCTTGAACATGGCAATCTCTCAATTGATTTATGTTCACTAATGATGGAGGCTTTTTAAAGAAGAGCAATGTGGCAGCAACATGCAGACTGGCTTCTGGAAGGGAAGCTGGTTAGAAATTTATCTTAGTACTATGCATGTATTTCCATATAGTCTCAGACAACATAAATTGATCATTAAAAAGGTATTTTAATAAAGGCATCTATGATTATTACAGTTAACTATGAAGGCTTTACATATATTTATTTACAATTGTTTACCTATTTTGTAGATTATCCAGGCTTTGCTTGCTAGTTGTCTTTTGGAAGATCTGCTTTTTGGACATTTCATGGTTCATTAATAACCTTATCAAAGAGTTTATGTAAGAAAAATAAAACTATCAGAAATTCACTGCAGTCACTTCAAAATTTTTATTAGTAGCTCTGATACACGCAAGTAACAGCATTTTAGAAATAAATGTGATATTATGTTATTTATGTAATATTATATTACCCTTGAATTCAGCTTTACAACTATTTTGTAAACCTATACTGAATATATAATAGTTTATAATGTGATGTGTGGGAATTAAAAAATGTAGATATCAAACTCACTCTGTCTTATTGGTTAAGTAGTTAAGGAAAACACATGAAGCAAGTAGATATCCAGTTCAAGACAAGATGCTATGCAAGCCCACAGGATATACTGGATTAAGTGCAAAAAGTCGTGCAGAAGCTGCTTTAGAGAAAGAAAGTTGACAGAGACAGTCTCGTACGGAGAAAGGAAAACCTTATATGAGCATTCAGCCTGCTGAAGATCCGATGATTATGATGATGGCTTTTCAATGAAGCAAACAGCCATAGCCCGTTTCCAGAGAAACCACCACCTCATCCGTGAAATCCTAAGTGAGAGTGTGGTGCCAGACATTCGGTCAGTTGTCATAACAGCTAGAATGCAGGTCCTCAAATGACAGGTCCAGTCCTTAATGGTTCATCAATGAAAACTAGAAGCTGAACTTCTTCAAATAGAGGAGTGACACCAAGAAAAGAAGAGGAAATTCCTGGAAAGCATAGATTCATTTAACAATGAACTTAAAAGCTTGTGTGGTTGAAAGTATAAGTGGATATGGAAAAAACTGCAGCTGAAATTGCACAGGCTGAGGAACAGGCTCACAAAAAGCAGGAAGAAAGGGAGAAAGAGGCAGCAGCGCAAGTTGAGCGCAGCCAGAGCAGTAGTGTTCCTGAGGAGGAGCCAGCAGCTAATAAGACTGAAGAAAAGAAAGAAGACAAGAGCGTCCTGAAGGACACAGAGGAGACACTCCTTGAAGAAACGACAGAAAGCCAACAGAATGGTGAAGAAGGCACGTCTACTCCTGAGGACAAGGAGAGCAGGCAGGAGGGGGTGGACAGTCTGGCAGAGGAAGGGACCAGTGATAGTAACACGGGCTTGGAGAGCAACAGTGCAACTGTGGAGGAGCCACCAATGGATCCCATACCAGAAGATGGGAAAAAAGAATGAATATTACCTTGTTTTATGTGTTCTAAATACTTTTTTAAATAAAAAAATGTTTTTTGAGTTTTTTTTTAAAGTTTGCTTAGGTTCTCCAAGATCATCCTAATATGTTTTTCATGAAAAATTTTGATTTGGTTTAACCAAATATTTACAACCATAGCATGTGACATTTATGTCTAGAGCAATGGAATTTTGTTGTGCTTTGCATGATTATGAATTTGGTGATTTTGATACTCGTCTAGTTTCTACATTTTTTTTCCCTGAAAAATGAAGAAATACCTACTAGTCCTTTTTGTTATAATATTGTAAAACTACTTAGACCATGGTAATTCCATGATATGAAGATACTTTCTAACTACAAAAACTTTATGATAAAAAATATCATTAGAAAATTAAGGATTTTAGGAACTATGCTCTCAGGTTAAGAACCGACTGGGATTCCCAAACCTAAGTCTAATGAGCAACATCAGAAAAATAACGAAGAATAGAAGAGCCTTCTCTCTTAAGGGTACATGATGCCTTCATATATTTCTTTTATGTAATTCTATATTCTTATGTTTGTCTCAATGTAAAAGAACCTCTAAAACAATTTTAAGCATTATTGTTCTTGGTCAGTAAATTGCTACTAATCATTCTACCAAAGGACAGAGTTTCTGTTTTGTACAATGTCTATTACATTAAGATGTTAAAAAAAAAATACCATTATTGTGAGATATTTATTGAACACTAAACTTAAACGAATTCTCTAAGTCAAAAGAAGAAAGATTAAAGATAAAGATAGGGCTTCCCTGGTGGCGCAGTGGTTGAGAGTCTGCCTGCCAATGCAGGGGACACGGGTTCATGCCCCGGTCCGGGAAGATCCCACATGCCGCGGAGTGGCTGGGCCCGTGAGCCATGGCCGCTGAGCCTGCGCGTCCGGAGCCTATGCTCCACAACGGGAGAGGCCACAACAGTGAGAAGCCCATGTACCGCAAAAAAAAAAAAGATAAAGACAAATTTGAATTCAATGTCATAATAGCAATAAACACAAATTAGGAAATTTAAGTTGATACAGGTTAGAATCTACAATGAAAATATTAATACAGCAAGTAGAACAGTGTTTAAAAAAACTACAGAAAAGAAAATCAGATAGAAACAACTTTTAAATATATTTTTTTTATTTTAGGAAAGTTTAGGAGTTGCAGAAATATTAGACTCCTTGTATACTTCACACTCAGGTTCTCTATTGTTGAAATTACCATTACACTTCTCACAACTAATGAAGCATTATTATTAACTAAGGTTGATATTTTATTCAAATTTCCTTAGTTTTTGACTCATGTCCTTTCTCTGTTCCATGACTGCATCCAGGACATCACATTATATTTAGTTTCCTCAGGCTTCTCTAGATTATGAGAGTTTCTTAGACTTTCCTTTTTTATTTGATTACTTTGATAACGTTGGGGAGTAGTCATCAAGTATATCATAAAATGTCCCTCAGTTTGGGCTTGTTTTATGTTTTTCTCATGGTTCCTCAGTGTTTATGGATTTGGTAAGGAAGACCAAAGATGTAAATTGCCATTCTCATCACATCATATCAAGGGTACATGCTATTAACATGACTTTATCCCTGATATTAATCTTTTTCTCCTGGCAGAGGTAGTGTTTGTTAGGGTTTTTTTCCACTTGAAAGTTTTCTTCTTTCTTTCCATGATATTCTCATTAGTAGGAAGTTACTACAGTTAACTCTTGAATAATGTGGGGATAAGAGGTGCTGGTCCTTAGCACAGTCAAAAATCTGCCTATAACTTAGTTGGCCCTCTGTATTTGTGGTTCCTCCATATCAGCAGTTCCTCCTTATCTACGGTTCTGCATCCAAGAATTCAACCAACTTTGTATCATGTAGAAACATTATATTTAATATTGAAAAAAAATCCATGTATAATTGGAATTGTGCAGTTCAAACCCATGTTGATCAGGGTCACACATGAGGGGTGAGACTTTATCCTCCACCTCCTTGGGAAGACAGTAGCTACGTAATTTATTTGTAATTCTTCTGCATTGGAGATTTGTCTCTCTCATGTATCTTTTTATTTAATTATTTATTTATATCAGTCCAGTACACGGATGTTTATTTTATACTTTGGGCTAGAATCCAAAGCTACCATATTTATTTTATTGCTCAAATTGTTCCAGTTTAGAACCACTGAGAGTTTTTTCAGTTGGTTTCTGTGACCTTTGACATAGCCCCACTGTTTTTTTTTTTTTGAGTACTGTCTTACATTTTGGCATGACAAAACACTCAATGATTCATCTTGTATATTCCATGCCTCTATATTCCCTTCCTTCAACTGGGAAAAGTTTTCAGAATTGTCTCCTTATAATCCTTTTTCCCTAGATATCAGGCATTTGTTAAGATTCTGGATGGGTTTCAAGATGGCTATTCTCCCAATTTCCCAGCTAGCACCATCAAGGAATCTCTCTCATGTCCTCACCAGGAGAATTTGGTAGGTTCCTGGAGTAAAGGTATGAATAAGCGTGGGGCCCTCTTATGATTGCAGTCCCCAAGAGTTTCTCACTTCCAAGCTAGCCTGCACTCTGCCTCCAGCAGTTCCTCAATATTACCATTTAAATGTTCCTACTAGTTTAAGGATTCTCATATTTTGCTCTCAAGGTAAGCAAATCTCTGGAGCTAAGTCTTTCTGGATGTGACTATTTCTCTAAATTTGGGGGTTTCAGCTTATCCTGTGATCTTTGTTCAATGATTGGTCAAAAAATTATTGATTTTTAATATTTCTGGGTTTTTTATTATAAGGATGGGAGTTAGGAATCGATGCTGAAACCCAATCTCTGGAAATACTTATAACTCATACCATGACTGATCATTGACAAAACGTAGAATTCCGTAAATAATGAAATTAGTAATGGTATACTAATAGACATGCTTTGAAATATAACTTCTAAAAACTTAGAAAAAAATTATTTTCAAATATTTACAAAAGCTGATCATTTACAAATATGAGACCATAAGTAAAACTTTAAACAACATCAAGGCTACAAAGATATATATTATATTTATAGTAATATTATTAAACTAGATCTTAATAGTAAATGGAGAAAATAATAAATTTGTGCAGTACTTTTATAAACATTTTGTTAAATCTTAAATGGAACTATTTGTTAACCTCATCATACCTAGCACTAGTTCTATTTATTTTCATAACAATAATTTTTCACAAAAATGTCAATATTTGTAGTTATATATGGTTAGAAAAATTATTCTAACAAAAACAGAATATATCTATTTTAATTTTTTAAATAAACATCATTTTAAGCTTTCCATCTAAAAATAATTCATATGTTTTTGACACAATCAAAGCTTCTCATTTACAAATTTAGAATCCAATCCAAGTAGATACCAATCACTGGATCCTGAAATATTTGCACCCAACATTAAAGACAGAGCATAGTAACAGATGCACATTTAATACAACTATAATTTTGCCTAATTAGCTAGCCAAATTTTAAAATGGAAACAGCGTGCAATTCCTTTAAGATCACTGTCATTCCTTGCAACCCTGAAGGGAAAAATTCAAATTCCTTGTCGGAAGATTGCAGCCACTATAGAAACCATCAGGATATGTAGCAAGGTTTCCATCCATTTTTGTCTTTCATCAGTTTCCTCCCTTTCTGTTTTATGGGAGATATATGCTTTAAAAGAGTTAACTAATTGAACTTCATTATGAAAAACTAATTCTTTAAAATAGAATTTTTTTTTTTTTACTTCTATGTTTTTTCACTTTCTATGCTTTTCTGGGGAAAATGGATTTGTATAAATATTTTCAGCTAGACTGCTTGGTTTTACACAGCTTGGGGATTTTATAACTGTTATTTTAATTCTGAGCTTACACCCTGAGGCAGTTTCATGAAGAGCACAATTTTTGAAAATCAACTGAATCAATAGGTTGTATGTTATGGTTTTTAATTTGTTATAAACATTCCTTGCAGCTTCAGGCCTCCCATCTTGAAAGATTTCACATTAGAATATGAGGCAACAGAGTAAAGGTGAAATGACGCTGGAATGATTCAAAACTTATCAGCTTATAAACAACTGAAATATAAGTTAGGAATAATACATCACTTGTGTCAAACACGTGTCTAAACATCAGCATTTTGTAGCCTCAAAAATAAATCAATTATTTTAAATAAAGCCTTTCTTTTCAAGAGGAGCTGAAGGGAATAAAAAGAATTTTTCATTGATTTGAGAAGGAAATGAGTCTATGGGGGAACTTTGCATGGGGGCCTGATGGAGTATAAAGAGAAAACCAGAGCCCAAAGCAGGCTTCTTAAACTTATTTAAAATATTTCTTTTTGAATTTTTTTTATTTTAAAGCTTTCAAGTTTTAATCATTACCATATGGGATTTAGAAAGAAATTGTTAAGAAATAATTGCTCACAATAATCATAAGTAGTCTGAATTAAATTAGCGCAGAGAGTGAGAGACGATACGGTGAGTATGAATTTGCTTTTAAAGACAAATACTTAACGGAAGAGCACATTTAATATTGTATGTGAAATCATTTGTTACTGGCAAGACATCCTAAGCATTTCAAGTTCAAATGGACAATGTTAGTATTTGGGTTCAGTTATCACCATGGATTTACCATTTTTTAAATGCTATTAGTCAATTATTAACATATGAGGGAAGATACTTCCTTAAGTGTACCATCTTTGTAAAGGAACTTCTAAAAAGTTTTGTAAATAATGTCATACTGTTCTCACAGAATATTTGATGTATTTTTTAAAGGAAAGGTAAAAAACGTAAAGAAACAAACACTACACATACGTTTTCTTGCCCTGTACATTGAAACTACACAGAAATAGTGACATTTCAAAAGCAAAGAGCACATTTAACTCCCATCACAAAAGACGTTTCCCTCTAAAAAGAAGTCAGATCTCATGGAGAAAAATGGGGGATTTACAGGACAAGGAAAGTTCAAAGAGAATGTAGAAAACCTTCCTGGCCAGAAAGAAAAAAACAAAAAGAGAAAGGTCTCCTTTAGAGATAAAGAAGATGGAAGAAGAGTAAGACGCGGAGATCACCTTCCTCCCCACAGATACACCAGAAATACATCAACACATGGAACAACTCCTACAGAACACCTATTGAACACTGGCAGAAGACCTCAGACCTCCCAAAAGGCAAGAAACTCCCCACGTACCTGGGTAGGGCAAAAGAAAAAAAGAATAAACAGAGACAAAAGAATAGGGACGGGACCGGCACCAGTGGGAGGGAGCTGTGAAGGAGGAAAGATTTCCAGAAACTAGGAAGCCCCTTCGCGGGCAGAGACTGCGGGTGGTGGAGGGGGGAAAGCTTCGGAGTCACGGAGGAGAGCACAGCAACAGGGGAGCAGAGGGCAAAGCAGAGAGATTCCCGCACAGAGGATTGGTGCCGACTGGCACTCATCAGCCCCAGAGGCTTGTCTGCTCACCTGCCGGGGTGGGCGGGGCTGGGAGCTGAGGCTCGGGCTTCGGTCGGAGCGCAGGGAGAGGACTGGCGGCGTGAACACAGCCTGCAGGGGGTTAGTGCACCACGGCCAGCCGGAAGGGAGTCCAGGGAAAAGTCTGGGCCTGCTGAAGAGGCAAGAGACTTTTTCTTCCCAATTTGTTTCCTGGTGCGCGAGGAGAGGGGATTAAGAGCGCTGCTTAAAGAAGCTCCAGAGACGGGTGCGAGCCGCGGCTACCAGCGCCGACCCCAGAGACAGGCGTGAGATGCTAAGGCTGCTGCTGCCGCCACCAGGAAGCCTGTGTGCGAGCACAGGTCACTATCCACACCTCCCTTCTGGGGAGCCTGTGCAGCCCGCCACTGCCAGGGTCCTGGGATCCAGGGACAACTTCCCCGGGAGAACGCACAGCGTGCCTCTGGCTGGTGCAACATGCTGCTGGCCTCTGCTACTGTAGGCTCGCTCCGCACTCTGTGTCCCGCCCTCCCCGCGGCCTGAGTGAGCCAGAGCCCCCGAGTCAGCCTCTCCTTTAAGCCCCATCCTGTCTGAGCAAAGAACAGACGCCCTCGGGCGACCTACACGAAGAGGCGGGGCCAAATCCAAAGCAAAGCCCCAGGAGCTGTGCAAACAAAGAAGAGAAAGGGAAATCTCTCCCAGCAGCCTCAGGAGCAGCAGGTTAAATCCCCACAATCAACTTAATATACCCTGCATCTGTGGAATACATGAATAGACAACGAATCATCCCAAATTGAGGAGGTGGACTTTGAAAGCAAGGTTTATTACTTTTTTCCCCTTTTCCTCTTTTTGTGAGTGGGTATGTGTATTCTTCTGTGTGAGATTTTGTCTGTATAGCTTTGCTTTCACGATTTGTCCTAGGGTTCTATCTGTCCTTTTTTTTTTTTTTTTAACTTAAAAACATATTTTTATCTTAATAATAATTTTTTATTTTAATAACTTTATTTTATTTTATCTTACTTATTCTATGTTATCCTCTTCCTTTCTTCCTTTCTCCCTCTCTCTCTCTTTCTCTTTCTCTCCTTCTTTCTTTCTACTTTTTCTCTCTTTTATTCTGAGCCGTGTGGATGAAAGGCTCTTGGTGCTGCAGCCAGGAGTCAGTGCTGTGCCTCTGAGGTGGGAGAGCAAACTTTAGGACCCTGGTCCACAAGAGATCTCGCAACTCCACATAATATCAAACGGCGAAAATCTCCCAGAGATCTCCATCTCAACACCAGCACCCAGCTTCACTCAACGACCAGCAAGCTACAGTGCTGGACACCCTATGCCAAACAACTAGCAAGACAGGAACACAACACAACCCATTAGCAGAGAGGCTGCCTAAAATCAAAATAAGTCCACAGACACCCCAAAACACACCACCAGACATGGACCTGCCCACCAGAAAGACAAGATCCAGCCTCATCCACCAGGACACAGGCACTAGTCCCCTCCACCAGGAAGCCTACACAACCCACTGAACCAACTTTAGCCACTGGGGACAGACACCAAAATCAACGAGAACTACGAACCTGAAGCCTGCAAAAAGGAGACCCCAAACACAGTAAGATAAGCAAAATAAGAAGACAGAAAAACACCCAGCAGATGAAGGAGCAAGATAAAAACCCACCAGACCTAACAAATGAAGAGGAAATAGGCAGTCTCCCAGAAAAAGAATTCAGAATAATGATAGTAAAGATGATCCAAAACCTTGGAAATAGAATTAACAAGGACCTAGAAGAACTAAAGATTAAACCAGCAACAATGAACAGCACAATAAATGAAATTAAAAATACTCTAGATGGGATCAATAGCAGAATAACTGAGGCAGAAGAACGGAAAAGTGACCTGGAAGATAAAATAGTGGAAATAACTACTTCAGAGTAGAATAAAGAATGAAAAGAACCGAGGACAGTCTCAGAGACCTCTGGGACAACATTAAACACACCAACATTTGAATTATAGGGGTTCCAAAGAAGAAGAGAAAAAGAAAGGGACTAACAAAATATTTGAAGAGATTATAGTTGAGAACTTCTCTAATATGGAAAAGGAAATAGCTAATCAAGTCCAGGAAGCACAGAGAGTCCCATACAGGATAAATCCAAGGAGAAACACGCCAAGGCACATACTAATCAAACTATCAAAAATTAAATACAAAGAAAACATGTTAAAAGCAGCAAGGGAAAAACAACAAGTAACACACAAGGGAATCCCCATAAGGTTAACAGCTGATCTTTCAGCAGAAACTCTTCAAGCCAGAAGGCACTGGCAGGACATAGTTAAAGTGATGAAGGAGAAACACCTGCAACCAAGATTACTCTACCCAGCAAGGCTCTCATTCAGATTTGATGGAGAAATTAAAACCTTTACAGACAGTCAAAAGCTGAGAGAGTTTAGCACCACCAAACCAGCTTTACAACAAATGCTAAAAGAACTTCTCTAGGCAAGAAACACAAGAGAAGGAAAAGACCTACAATAACAAACCCAAAACAATTAAGAAAATGGGAATATGGACATACATATCAATAATTACCTTAAATGTAAACGGATTAAATGTCACCAAAAGACACAGACTGGCTGAATGGATACAAAAACAAGACATATATATATATATATATATATATATATATATATATATACTGTCTACAAGAGACCAACTTCAGACCTAGAGACACATACAGACTGAAAGTAAGGGGATGGAAAAAGATATTCCATGCAAATGGAAACCAAAAGAAAGCTGGAGTAGCAATTCTCATATCAGACAAAATAGACTGTAAAACAAAGACTATTTGAAGAGACAAAGAAGGACACTACATAATGATCAAGGGGTCGATCCAAGAAGAAGATATAACAATTGTAAATATTTATGCACCCAACACAGGAGCACCTCAATACATAAGGCAAATACTAACAGCCATAAAAGGGGAAATCGACAGTAACACATTCATAGTAGGGGACTTTAACACCGCAATTTCACCAGCGGACAGATCTTCCAGAATGAAAATAAATAAGGAAACACAAGTTTTAAATGAAACATTAAACAAGATGTACTTAACTGATATTTATAGGAGAGTCCATCCAAAAACAACAGAATACACATTCTTCTCAAGTGCTATTGGAACATTCTCCAGGATAGATCATATCTTGGGTCACAGATCAGGCCTTGGTAAATTTAAGAAAATTGAAATTGTATCAAGCATCTATTCTGACCACAATGCTATGAGACTAGATATCAATTACAGGAAAAGATCTGTAAAAAATATAAACACGTGGAGGCTAAACAATACACTACTTAATAATGAAGTGATCACTGAAGAAATCAAAGAGGAAATCAAATAATACCTAGAAACAAATGACAATGCAGACACGATGACCCAAAACCTATGGGATGCAGCAAAAGCAGTTCTAAGAGGGAAGTTTATAGCAATACAATCCTACCTTAAGAAACAGGAAACATCTCAAATAAACAACCTAACCTTGCACCTAAAGCAATTAGAGAAAGAAGAACAAAAAAACCCCAAAGTTAGCAGAAGGAAAGAAATCATAAAGATCAGATCAGAA
>RJWK010030116.1:0-24897 GCA_004363435.1 Platanista minor
TCATAAAGATAGAACATTAATGGACTTCCCTGGTGGCGCAGTGGTTAAGAATCCGCCTGCCAATGCACGGGACATGGGTTTGAGCCCTGGTCCGGGAAGATCCCACATGCCGCGGAGCAACTAAACCCTTGCGCCGCAACTACTGAGCCTGTGCTCTAGAGCCCACGAGCCACAACTACTGAGCCCACGTGCCACAGCTACTGAAGCCCGAGTGCCAAGAGCCAGGGCTCCGCAACAAGAGAAGCCACCACAATGAGAAGCCCACGCACCACAACAGAGAGTAGCCCCCGCTCGCCACAACTAGAGAAAGCCTGCGTGCAGCAAAGAAGACCCAACGCAGCCAAAAATAAATAAGTACATTTATTAAAAAAAAAAAAAAAGAACATTAATGAAGTTTGCCAAGAACTCTTTCACGGGTACTCTTACAAAGCCCTTTCATATTATTACTTAATTTATCACCAACAGCCCTCACTCCAAAGTCACCTCTAATGGACTTGAGAGACTGGAGCGGTACCGCCTGATGGTTAAGAGCTCAGATTCTAGAGCCAGCCGGATCTGAATTCAAATCTGTCTACGCTTCTTACTAGTTACTTGACTGAGGGCAAGTTCTAATCTCCCAGGTCCAAATCTGTAACACGGGGATGGTAACAGAATCTACCCAGTAGAGCTCGAAAGGCTAAATGAGATAAAGTTCTAGCAGCTCTGGAATCAGAAGCAAGCACTTCGAGCAGCTGTTACTAATGTCTTTTACAGGTTAATGCAAGTCCTTGCCCACAGTTACACAGCTGATAAGCAGGAGGCCTGAGAATTCAGCCCTTGTTTTCTGTCTCTTGCACTTCTTTCACACCCACCACCTATTTCATTTTTTCCCACTGTTTTAGTTGCAAATTGTAGCCTTGCTTTATTTTCTTGGTGCCCCGCATATTTCTTCGTTCCATGAACATTTACACCCACAGTATGTGCACAGCATAGGATAACTGACAAGGAAAGACCCCACAGACAAGGACTGTACTTGTGCGGGTAACAGGTGAAAGCTAACGCTTCTCAGAGGCTTGCGACGCCCTAAACTGAAACCTGGGGGACTGGGGTCGTGAACGACGACGAGAGGGAAGTGACAAGGCTCAAACTCAAGGCAGAAAGATCAGAGGGCAAGTTCTCGCTTTATCTCACGCGAGGTTTGATGGTGGCCTGGACTAGTGCTGGGGTACCGGGAGTCGCCTCCCGGATCCAAAAGGGAGCCTCTGGCAAGCACTTGAAGGCTCAGAGCGAGGTGTAAACGACTATCACCAGCGAAAGAACACCAGTTATCCATAACTTCATATGCGCGAGGGTCCCCGCCCCTCCAGACCCAGGCACATTCGCCCACGGCCCCGGCCCGAAGGCCCAGGAAGCTGCCACACGATCCCCGGCTCCGACCCGTCCCGCCAGAGACAAAGTTCCTAAGTCCAGGGGCCTCACCAGACCCGAGCGTCAGTTTCCATGCCTCCCTCGCTTCCTCGCCGACCCTCCGCGAATACGTTCCGGCCCCGGCGCCGCGCCCTGCCCACCCCCAGCTCCCGCAGGAGAGCGTCTAGCCGAGTGGCAACCCGCAGCCGGGAAAGCGGAGAGAGTTAAGAAGAAAGCGCTCCAACTCACCTGAGGCGTCCTCCGCGTCCCGCACGACTCACAAACCGGAAGCCAGAAGCCGGAAGCCGAGCCAGGTACCGGAAGTGACGCGACCAAGCGCCGCAATCGAGGGCCGACAAGTCAAGAAGCCGAGCCCGGAGTGGATCGATGCCCCGCGGTCTCCAAACCCGCACTTACGAATCGCTCCGCGCATGCGCACACATGGCGGGAGGAGAGAACAGGTGCGAAGGGGAGCCGAGAAAAGGGAAGGAGGCTTGTGGGAATCCTGTGGGGTTAAACTGGAATTCTGGGGCCTCGGAGTAAGAGCATAGGGAAAGGCGGCGGTCATTTCCCTCACCATGAGTTTGCGCTGTTCTGTCCCATGCAACAGATGACTTCCATCTTTCCAAATCCTATATAGATCTTCCTAGACTTGTGATGGATTTACGTCCTGATAAACCCATCTGTAAGTTGAAAACTATAAGAAGCAAATGCATGTAATACACCTAACCTACCCACCATCACATCTTAGCCGGGCCTATCGTAAACGTGATCAGAACACTCACATTGGCCTATAGTTGGGCAAAATCATCTATACAAAGCCAATTTTACAGTAAAGTGTTGAACATCTCATGTAATTTGTTGAATACTGCACTGAAACTGAAAAACACAGTGGTAGTCTGGGTACAGAATGTAGTTTACCCTCATGATCATGTGGCTGCCCCGTGTTGCAGGAAAATGGGGCCAGAGAGGATGGTCATGTCCCAGGTCTTGGGCGAGTCCCTGGGATGGGTGCCAAGTGAGGGTCCTTGGCTTCACTCAGGAAAGAATTCAAGAGCAGTGGCAGTAAAGTGAAAGCGGGTTTATTGAGAGGGATACACATTTCATAGTCAGAATGCAGTCCATCTCGGAAGGCGAGAGTGCCCCAGGGTATGGGTGTGGTTAGTTTTTATGGACTGGCTAATTTCATAGGCTAACCAGTAGGAGGATTATTTCGACTATTTTGGGGAAGGGGTAGGGGTTTCCAGGACTTGGGGTATTGCCCAATTTTGGGCCTTTTTTACTTGGCCTCAGAACTATCATGTCCTTTAGCATATGCTAATGTATGACAATGAGCATAAAATGAGGCCCAAGGTCTACTGGAAGTCGAATCTTCCACCATCTTGGGCCTAGTAGGTTCTAACCAGTTTTGTCGTATCTTCGATGGCTGTGTCATTCTTTTAATGGTTGTGCCCTGCTCCTTGCTTCCTGTCTCAGCTGGGAGCTGTGGCTTGCTGCCCAGCATTAGGACACAGTGAGTATCTACTGCATATCGCTAGCCCAGGAAAAGCTCAAAATTCAAAATTTGAAGTCTGGTTTTTATTGAATGCATACCACTTTAACACCTTCATAAAGTCAAAAACATCATACGTCGAACCATCATCAGTTGGGGCCCCTCTGAAAAGTTTTACAGTCGCAACCCCTAATGCTGACTGTAGGGGCAGATGCCCTGGTTTCATCCTTCTCTGAGCTCAGGCTGCCCCCAGTTTACCATCACCTTCAGGGTGGCCAGTGTCCCCCCCCTCAAGTCTTCTCTAATTCTTGGGACTCTGAGGGAACTCTTTTCCAACACTTTACTGAAGAGCTTGAATCCCAGAGGCAGCTAATTTGAGGCCCCAAAGTGGAGGGGATTGATGTCTCTGTCCAGCTTCTCACCTGATAAGGCAACCACCTCCAGTAATAACCAAACACTGATAAAATCATCTGCCTAAACTCACTGAAAAAAAACACATCAATTCCCCACCACCCTTCCTACCTTCTTCTCTCCCCACAGAATGGGCTGACTGTTCTAACGTCATCAAGTTGTTGGTTAATGGCAAGCTGAACGGGAATTCCAAAATGTACATGCATTCATTTATCCACTTATGAAATGTGTGCAAAGCATCACCTAGAATGTGAAATGGTTGTTGAGAGCTAAGAAAAATCAAATTTTATGTCTTCCCCTGAACTAATCTCTCTGAGCCTCACTGTCCTCATTTGTAAACTAGGGATCATAACAGTACCTCCTTCTGGAGTTATTGTGAGTATTAAGTGAGCAAAATGTGAAGTAATCAGGACATTGCCAGGCACCAAATAACTGGTTCATAAGTGTTATTTCCAAATGCTAGCTATAACTTGGACATGTGGATAAAGAGCCCAAATAGATTTGTTTTTTAAGCTGGGGATTTTTATTTTAAAAGATCACCTAAAAGTGCAGCAACTTTAAAATAATGTAAACTTCTTGATATTTCTTTGCTTTGTTCACTGAAGTACCTTCAGTAACGAGAAAAGTGGCTGATGATCAATATGTATTGAATAAGCGAATGAAGCTTCATGGATAATTAGGCAACACTGAACAAATGTGGTGTGTTAGGAAGATGCACGTAAGCATAAGAAATAATATTAAGCAATCACAGAAAAGCAGTGTTTTATTATGTAGATTTAAAAATTGGAAGGAATGTAAATAGTCCTGCCTTAGTTAAGGAGTTATGAGAGAATACAAAGAGAATATCCTTAATGCATTAAAAGAGGATTATTAACTAAATAAAACCATTTCTGAATAGCAAAAGACAGGCTGCCCTGCACATTAGTTTGGTCATCTGAGCAATTAATTAATTCTGTTTGATGATAGTGACGATGGCAATACTGTATTATGTAAGTGGATCTGGCTAAGAGCTCATTATAAATATTGAAAAAGGGTAAGATAAGACTTTGCAAAGACACTACCTGGGCAGAAAATACCACAGGAAATGCAGAGACCTAAAGTCAGAGGGCTTGTAGTGTTCTGTTAATCCCTGAACAATGGCTACTGTACATTACACCGTGAGAAGGAAATCTTCTAATGCCAGCTCAGTGGCAATGATCTGCAGGCTCTTTCCCAGGTTCTAAAAGAGCCAGTGCATTTTCCTGTCCTTGGGCAGTTGCTCTGGGCTTTCCAGTAGCCTGTTAATGGTCCTCAATGGTTTCCTGAGTGATTTGGAGAAAACAGTCATTGAAAGTAGGACTGGGAAAGAAAAGAAGGGAAGAAAGGAGCTTTTATGGTTTTGTGAGTAGCATTGCCTAACCTGGTTACGTAGCTATATTAAGAGCATTATAACACCCAAACTTTGGTTAGATGCACTGTGAAACAACCATCACTCCTTTCTAACCAAATTCACCTCTTGAGGGTCATATCAGAAGTCAGATGTCAAAAACTCACTTTTTAAGATTGAAGTATAGCTGATTTACAAAGTTGTGTTAGTTTCAGGTGTATAGCAAACTGAATCAGATATATATATATATACACATATATGTATAGTTTTTCAGATTCTTTTCCATTATAGGTTATTACAAGATATTGAATATAGTTCCCTGTGCTATACAGTAGGACCTTGTTGTTTATCTTTTTATATATAGTAGTGTGTATCTATTAATCCCAAACTGCTAATTTATCCCTCCCCCTGCCTTTGATAACCATAAGTTAGTTTTCTATGTCTGTGAGTCTATTTCTGAAAAACTCACATGTTTAAAAAAATACTAGAAGAGCACACTGGTTTGCTCTGAGTTCTGCTGAGTCCAGTATCTCAAATTTCAGTTAGGCAACATGGTGAAACAGGATTTTTGTTGAACTGAACCCAGAGGCAGCACTATAACACTAGCCAAGCTTAATGTAGCTACTGATGAGGAAACGTGCTTATTTTAGGGGTAGCAGAAAAATTACTACCAACGGTTGGGAGTAAAATGGTGTCAAGACATCTAAATTATCAGGCTAACTGAGGCATCTCTTAGCGACTCTGAATACAGAAATATTTTTGTAGCTTATCTGCACGTGTTTTATGTTTCTCATTAATGTTTTCAGTATCTTGCTGCAGTAGTTTTGAGACAGAGCCATGTTTAAAGGAAAATACGTCATAAAACTGGTGAATAAATTTTGGCTTATTTATGTTAGATAGAACCGCAAAATATATGACAACTTGTTTGTATCTTCTTTCTCTCCCCAGGTGGTGATTACATTAAGAAATTTATGTAGAATGACATTATTTTCACAGCAAGCGTTAAACAAATTGAAGCGTTATTGTTGAGCCTCACATCAGGTTTACCTTTCCTGGCTGGGTGGTATTACGTCGGCTGAGACTTCATAAAAAGCACCCCCAGCCCCACAATTCAGGGAGGAAATCATTTTATGCAGTTATTTCCTTTCATTTCACTTCAATCCTTCTGTTTTATTCTTTTTGGAAATACTCATATTTAGGGAAGAAAAAAAAAACAGAAGTGATGACTATCACCTCTGATATGTACTACATTGTTAATGTTAATAATAGGAAGTCTTTCACATACATTAGAATAATACCTTCTCCCCAAAATAGGTGCAATCTGAGATAGGCTATAATAATATCTGCTTTCCATAAAGCTTGGGAGCAGTATTTTGCCTTTGAAGACTTGAGGACTAATTCAAAGAATTTTGGGGGAAAACCTGAACTTACTATTCAGCATTATGTGTAAATTGTGCTCTGCACGGTACACTCTGACCTCTCCTTGAATTCCACTAAAGTAACATCACACGATTGCCATTCCCTTCAAGAATGGAAAAATAAGATGCCAGTCCCATGAGGCCCACCCAACAAGTAAAATATTAGGCAGATAAAATTCTTAAGTACAGCAGGTTTTGCTTCTATGATTCAACGCTGTAAATTTTTTTGCATCTTGAGCCCATGACAATTTAAAAATCCAAATTTTAAAAAGGAGACCTTTTTAAAATTGGGGCCTCAATTATGTAATTTCAAGCATGTTATATCATTGATTTCATGGGCATACCCCAGATATCCTAATCAATCCAGTGTTCCTCAAATATTAATGTGTACATGGATCACCTAACCATTTTGTTAAAATCAATTTTTGATTTGGTAGAGCTGGGATAGGGCCTAAGAATCTGCATTTAGAGCAAGCGCCCACGAGATGCTGATGCTGCCAGTCCCACATTTTGGGTTGCAAGACCCTAAGCATTTCCTTTTTAAGAGTGTTTGGTCTACTATCCAGTATCCCACAGTAGTTAGCTCTGGGGCCACTACCAGGTACAGAATACTATGGTATGCAAACACAAGTCAACTTTCTTTCAAAGGAGGTGCTATTTATCTGAAACAGTCCTTTATTTTAACTGCCTTCACCTGGGCATTTGGAAATAAATCTTAAGTGAGAGTGAGAAAGTCTGGACTTTTTGTTCCCTCGTGACAAGAGATTGCCTGGTTGTTTGTGAGGTCCTGGGTCACCTTCTAGTTTTTGGTAGTCATTGCAGCTGTGCACAGACATGCCGGTTCTTGTCTCCTTCCAGGCTCACGGAGGGCTTATGCTTCTTCACACCCGTTGCAAATTGGCATGGCTGTGTAACTTGCTTTGGCTGACGAAGCATGAGGACATGAGATATGTGTCACTTTCAGGCAGAAGCATCAAAAGCCAGTGCACAATTTACCAAGTGTCCTTTTTCCTGTCTTTGTGCTCTTGGAAACATATCCAAGATGGAATCTCTGTCAAGCTTAGATCCCTGAGTGACTACAGCATCAGAGAACAGATCCCCTACACACACATACATCAGTTCAAATTAGTCATGTAACATAAGCAAGAAATAATTAACTAAGATTTAGGGGATATTTGTTAATGTGGCATAGCCTAACCCATACTGACTTGTACACTAATTTAAACCACCTCTGAGAAATAATTCTTAGAAAGTTCAAAAGAGTTTTATAAAACAGCTTCACAATTACAGACTTTTTAAGTGCATGAGAGGTTATGTATGTGAGGTGAATCATTTCTTTTGAAGGGAAAATCAAAGTAATCAATTTATAACTGTATGATCTATCTTCTGAGTGACCTTCATTGAGTAATTTAATCCCAGATTTATTGAGCACCTATGTAAGAGGACTGTATAAGAAAATATCTTGAAACCTATCTGAGAGAAGAATTAGTGGCTGGTAGCATTTTCAGATACCTTCAGAGAAGGGTTCTGAAGAAATAAAGAGATGTCATGTTCACATTCTAATTTTAGGGTGTCAGAATCATCTTGCAACAAGGGACCAGGATATGTATAAAACATTTCAGGCAAGATTTAACATTATGAGACAGTTTGGATTCTTATCACAAGGAATTTGAAAGAAAAAAAAAATGAAGCCTCCAGTTTAAATTGCAGATTATGTTCAGACAAGACAACCCTGAAAATTATTTCTATCTGGGGAATCCAAAACAATTATGTAAATGAGGCGGGTACTTCCTATTCTATTTTGTTTAAGGTGAATATGTAAATTTCTTCAATATCCCCTGTCAGAAACATCATCACATGGGTTAATGAGTTTATTAAAATGGATGGTGAAAAAAAATAAGAAATAGTGTTTATCTCTTATTGATATTGGATAGTCTCCCTTTAATCACAGCCTGTTTTTTTCAGCTTTAGTATGAAGCTACTTTCCGACATTTAAAGTTACCAAATTACTTCAGCTACTGAAAGATATTAATATAGCTTATAATACATTTTATCATTTCAGTAGAAGGTTCTAAATAAGACTGGTCAGCTTAGAAGCCTGAAAGAAATTAGTTCTAAGTTATTTCCTCACGACTGAAATTGCAAATGTCAGATTCCATTACAAGTGGCTAAGACAAGAGCTCCTCCCTTGCTTCACTCAGTGCAGGGTAGCCCAGAAGTCTGTGCACTAAGACTTTGGGACCCTCTTACCTTTATTGAACCCCTATAACATTGCGCATCCTGTGTTAACTGCTGAAGACCCAGCAGTGAGCAGCACAGATGTACCACCTGCTCTCACAGAGCCTCCGATCTCTCGGAGGTGTCAGCCCAATAAGTCAATGTTTGTGAATTGTGAGTAGCTACTGTGGATAACAAACTACCCCCAGACTTAACGGTTTAAGACAACAACTGTTTGATTATAACTCATGGACTCTGTGGGTCAGGAATTCAGAGTCAGGGTGTGGCTGGGTGATTCTTCTACTCCTAGAGCCACTGAAACACTCTGTGGGACTCGGCTGGTGGGTGGGCTGGTCTAGAGGCTCCCAACAGCTGAACTCATGTGTCTGGGGGCAGGAATGGCTAAAAGACTGAGCTCACGAGGGACCGTCAACTGGAGCGACGAGGCACAGTGTTTCCAGCCTGGTGGTCTCAGGGCAGTTGGATTTCTTACACAGGGGCCAGGTTCCCCCAGACCAAGCATCCCAAGAAAATTCGGTGGAAACTTCATAGCCTTTTTGGACCTAGACTGGAGAATCACACAACAAAACTTTTTAGCAGTGGCCTCTCCCGTTGCGGAGCACAGGCTCCAGACGCGCAGACTCAGTGGCCATGGCTCACGGGCCCAGCCGCTCCGCGGCATGTGGGATCTTCCCGGACCGGGTCACGAACCCGCGTCCCCTGCATCGGCAGGCGGACTCTCAACCACTGCGCCACCAGGGAAGCCCAACAAAACTTTTTAATGATTTCTTGTTGGTTACAAGTGAATCATAAGGCCAGCCTAGATTCAAGTGAAAGGAAACTGAATTCTATTTCTTGCTGTAGGAATGGTAAATTCACACTGTAGAAAGCTTGTGGAAAGGAGGCTTACCATTATGGTCATCTTTTTTCTTTTTTATGGTGAAAAAAATTTATATTTAGAGTTAGCTGGACTCAGTTTAGATGAACCCAATTTTGCTGGCAACATCCAAAGCATCATAGAAGGGAGCCAATCGAACATATGTCTTCTTCCCTCCATCAGGCCTGATCTGGTGTTGACCTTGGCCACATCAAGGTCACAGAGCATCTTCACAGCCTGTTTGATCTGGCGCTCTTTGGCTTTGACATCCACAATGAACACAAGTGAGTTGTTGTCTTCCATCTCCTTCATGGCTGACTCAGTGATCAGGGGGAACTTGATGATGCCATCATGGTTAAGCTTATTTCTCCTGGGGGCACTCTTCTGAGGATATTTGGGCTGCCTTCAGAGCTCCAGTGTCTTGGGCCATCGGAAGGTGGGTGATATGTGAATCTTCTCTATACGACCATCTTTGAAAACGCAATCTACCAGAGGAAGAAAGAAAGAAAAAAGCAGAGGTGGAGGGAAAGATTTTATAGACCTAAAGGTAAGAAGGAGCAGGTGGGCTTCCCTGGTGGCGCAGTGGTTGGGAGTCCGCTTGTCGATGCAGGGGACACGGGTTCGTGCCCCGGTCCGGGAAGATCCCACATGCCGCGGAGCGGCTGGGTCCGTGAGCCATGGCCGCTGAGCCTGCGCTCCGCAACGGGAGAGGCCACGACAGTGAGAGGCCCGCGTACCGCAAAAAAAAAAAAAAAAAAAAAAAAAGAAGCAGGCAGTTAGAAAGATAGTAAGTAGGAGGAAGGCAATGGAGAGTTCCCCAGACAGAGTAAATACTTCTTGCAGAGGTCCTGAGATGAAAAGGAATTTGCCAAATTTGAAGAACTAAACAAATTAAAAATAAAACAATAAAAAAGCCAGTGTATCTGGAGCATGGAGGGAGAGGGTGAGGCTTCACATATCAGGAGATCAGGTAGCATCTTGCAAGCCATGTTAAGACATTTGGAGGCTATGTTAAGAGCAGGAGAAATCAGATGTTTGAGCAGAGGAGGAACGTGATCTGAGGTTTTGTGTGGATCTTTCTGAATGAATTGGAGGGGTCAAGTCTGGGCCAGTTAGGAAATTGTTGCAGTGTCCACGCTGATGATGAAGAGGGTCTGAATTAATGTGGCAGCCGAGAAGTAGACAGATTTGAGATCTATTTAGAAACGTAATTGACAGGTCTTGCTGGTGGAAAAAACATGGAGAGGCTAGGGATTGTGAGATGTGTTAGTTTCCTAGGGCTGCTGTAACAAGCTATCACAAATTAGGCGGCTTAAAAATAACAGAAATTTATTCTCTCACAGTTTTGCAGGCTAGATGTCTGAAATCAAGGTATTGGCAGGGACATGCGCTCTCTGAAGCTCTAGGGGACAGTCTATTCCGTGCCTTTCTCTTGGCTCCTGCTGTTGCTGGCAAGCCTTGGTGCCCCTTAGCTTTGCAGACACATCGCTCCAATCTCTGTATCAGTCATCACATGGTGTCTCTCTCATGTTTCTCTGTGTCTCTTCTCCTCTTTTTATAAGGACACCAGCCGTATTGGATTAAGGATCCCCCATACTCCAGTTCGTTGTCCTGAAACAAACAGACTGCCAGATATTTCTCCAACAAAGATGGGTTTATTTGGGATCAGCAGAGAATTGCAATTTGGGGTCTGCAACCATGTGGAGCCACACGCGAGGGAAGGAGGGCGCTTTTATAGAGAAGGCAAGGAAGTTGGCAGGGCCGTAGTAAACAGAGTCCATGGCTTTTCATTGGCTGAGTCCTCCCCAGGAAAGAGGAGAGTCTTTCTTCCTCCTGTTGGGCTCTGCTACCGTCACAGGGTGTGAGAGCTCCCCTTTCTGGTCTCTGGACTGCATCTGATTGAGGTTTCTGTTCATTAAGTGTTTCACAAGTGTGATCTCATCTTAACTTACATCTTAATTACATCTACAAAGATTCTGTTTCTAACAAGGTCACATTCACAGGACTTCTCAACATATCTTTTGGGGGGCACAATTCCACTATATGAGGAAAAGGAAGGAATAATCAAGGATGCCTCCCTGTTTTCCAGTGTGAATGCTTGGGGAATAGTGGTGCATGGTATTGCGGTGACAGCAGGCTGGAGGAAGCAGCTAGGGAATCAAGTGTTTTCCTTGGAACAGGTTAAACTTCAGATGACTGTGAGACGTCCAGGTGGAGATGCCAAGCTTGGATAGACAAGTCTGGAGGTTTCGGAGGGAAATCTGGACGGCAAGCCCTATGTTGGAGGAACTGTAGCCTGTTGAGGGACAAGCAAGGGAGTGCAGGACAACTGGCTGGCGGGAACGGAGAGAAAAGCCTAGAGCCCAGGGGACCTCCATTCCATTTCTCAAGACAGGAGGGAACATCAAGGCCAATGGTATGCTGGCAAACGTGTGACAACTAGCTCTCCGGGGGGAGGAGAGGAGAGGAAAGCCCTGATTTGGAGAGTGTGCCAATTCCCAGGTTGTAAATATTCCCACCATGGCCACAGGCCTGCAAAATTCCTGACAATTTCAAAATCGATCCTTGCAAGCTGGTACAAGCTGGCTCCGGCACAGCCCTGAAATCAAGGCCCTGTTTCATGCCACTAGTTGTGTGAGCTGATCAATTAACTTACCCTCCCTGGGCGTGGTGTCTTTATCTATAAAATGAATGGCTGCTCCTAACGGTCCCTGCCTTCTCTCACAGAGCATGCATCCCAACAGCAACATTTTGGTTCTGTCCTGATAATAATGAGGCCCTTTGAACAGAGTATGTGGTAGTTTTACAACTAAACAGTTGAACGGATAAAGTATAGATAGTGACACTCCTGCTCAGTGACTGTCAGTTCCTGGAACTAGAAATGCATGTGGTGGAGGAGGGGTAGGTATTGAGGAAGGAGACATAGACTCCACCTGTGATGAGAGACATAGACAATTTTTTGAAGTTCATGTGGGACCAGAGATATTCTTGTGTTCACTTTTGGAAAACACAAACTGCCACATGAGCCTTTTAGAGGAACAGTTTTCTCATATCTTTGGGTAGGATGTCAAGGCAACATAATCATGCCTCCCTCAAGGTACCTCAAGTCTTTTGGGCCATGGATGTCTCTGATACAAAGGTCATAACAGAGGTCTGAAGGGAGGAGAGGTATTTCTTCTTTTTCCCATAGTCTTGAGATCAACCCAGAAGCAAGGGAAGGGGAATAAACAGGACTGACCTAGTAGTGACATTCATGAATAGTGCAGGAAGCCAAACATGGGGCTGGGTGCATATCCCTCTCCACTGGGATGCCTGTGGGGAGGGAAACACCATCAGGATCCATTGAATGGCCATAGTCTGCATGTTGGAAAAGTATGGATTATACATTTCTATCCATCTGCATCAGTGGGAGATGTCATGTTCAACAGAAATTGATTTGTAACAACAGAGATTCATTTGCAGTGGCTTAAACTCACAAAGGTTTATTATATAAGAGGCAACTGAAAATCAGCAGGTTAGGGCAGTTCCACAGTCTTCATGGATCAGTTTTCCCTCTGTTTTTCTGCTCTGTTTTCTTGCTCTATTTTCCCATATCCATTCAAAAGATCACCTCATGGTCCAAGGTGGCTGCTGGAGTTCCAGCCATTGTAGCCACATTCCAGGCAGCAGAAAGGAAGATGGAGGAAGGCTTACCCCACTGTCTTTTAGGCAGGCTTCTCAGAGGCCTCAGACTATACTTCTGTTTATATCACTTTGGACAGAACTTAGTTATATGGGCTCACCTAGTTACAAACAAGGCTGGGAAATGTACTTCTTAGCAGAAGATGTTGCCTGTGGTTTTGGTTTCTAAAGACAAAAAGTGAAAAATTAGTATTTGGAGGCAAGGCTATCTATGTTACATTTCCTACTTAAGAGGTTAAAAAAAGATACCCACCAAGTTAAATGCATCATAGTGACCTTTCTAGTGATATATAATTGTGATAACATTTATTCCTTTTAGGTACCTACAAAAAATGAGAGATTTACTTCATTATTTCAAAATGTGAGGTGGAAAAAAAATCGGTAGAATCCATTTCCCTACTCTAAACAGTTGACGACAACATACAAACCATGTTTTAAACCTCCATCTAATTTCAAAGAGCCTTTTGCTCCAAATGACTGAAGTCGCAGCTAATGCAGGATACAAGAAGACAATCTGGAACTTAAAGGATGGCACTCTCATTGAAATGTTCCATGAGCTGATACCTGCACCTCATGTTTCTGACATAATCATGCCTCTCCTCGAGGTGCTGGCAATTTAGGCAATTGTCAATATTAAAATATTTGCTCAGTGTTACATAGACACAAATGTGCACGCCCATCTGCACAGAAAATGTCATGAAATATTGCTCTAGTTTTCTCTGCTTGCAAATATCCTATACTTACAGGCCCACCTGAAGTCCCATTTCATTCCTGAAGCTTTTCTTGGCCCCAGTGCTCTGTTGTCTCTCCCCTCTCTGCACTCGGGGACCAATTCTACTGTTTGCATTTAACAATTAGTACCCAATATTTAACACACACTGAGAGAACATTTAACATTAGTCCCAAACACTTTAGTAGTTACTTGTGGCCTGTTAGTGTCATATGTAGAATTCTTAACTTCCCAAATTGAGTATGACTTCTTTGCCTCATACTTTCTCTGAATCATTCCACCTAAGGCACTAAATGTTTCCAGGTTGACAGAGTCCTGTAGATTGCTCCGGCCGTAGGCATCAGAAACCAGAGGAGACTATACTAACCAGCTTACTGAATGTTTCCACCAAGGGAAAAAAAAACCTCACTCCATACCTGTGAGTCTCAAATGCAAATTGTAACCCACATTCCAGAATAGCTAAAATGGAAAGGGCAGACAATACTTATACATTGTTGGGGGAGTGTATATTAGTACAACCACTTTTGAAAACTGTTTGACCGTATCCACTAAAGCTGAATGTAGGAATATTTTATGACCTAGCACGCCACTCCAAGTTTAATGCTCAATAGACATGCATAAAGATATGCAAAATCAGCAACAACAAAACAAAAAACATGCACTAGAAGGTTCAGAATACTCATAGTATTCCCAAACTGGAAAGTACCCACATGTCTTTCAATAGTATAATGGATAAAGACATTGAGTAAGTATATATTCACACAATGGAATATTATATGACAACAAAAATGGACCAACTCTTGCTACATGCAACAACATGGATAAAGCTCACAAATATAATGTTGAGTGGAAAAAACCAAACATAAAATAGGTCTTACTGTTTGGTTTCATTTATATACATTTCAAAAACTGCTAAATGGATTCGAAATTAGAAATCAGGATGGAGGTTGCTTGAGGTGGAAGGGGTTGCCCTGGGAAAGAGGCACAATGAGGGCTCCTGGAGTGCTGGGGACATTGTATTTCTTACTCTGGTTGCTGGTTCCATGGGTAGATGTATTCCCTTTGTGAAACACAAACTGAGCCATGCACTTATGATTTGTGCAATTTTATCTGAGGATGTTATACTTCAATAAAAAGCATGCTAGAAAACAAACACAGAAATGGCAAGCTGTGGTTGGCAAACAGTGGGTAATCACCCATTCCAACTTGCCTGTGTGCTACTGGGCAGTGTGAAATGAAGGGTTTATAAGAAAATCTCCAAACTTGCTTGTAGCTCTAATATCCTATGCTTCTATGATTCCATTGGAAAGACTAGAAGAAAATTCTTTGACTTTAGTTCACGGTAGGAAATTCTGATTGCCAGGGAGGGGACCCTGGGACCAGCCAGCCCTCTGTGCCTGAGCTGACTATCCATGTGTCCCACGTCCTGGGGGGCAAGCAGTGTGTAGCGGGGCAGAGCATCCTTTCCTGAAGAGGTGAGAGGCGGGAAACTGTGCTGCAGCCGTACGTTCTAGATTTCTGCTTCACCTTCTCGTCCATCATCCTCTCTCTCTCTTCCCTTGTCAACAGCTCTCCCGGCTGGCACCCTTTGCTTTCAGGGCTGACAGTTGGCTGGGACAAGTTCCCCCTTTTCTCATCCCTCGTTGGCACCTGCCTCGATTCACCTTATTATGGCTGCTGCTGTGAGCTCATGCACCCTTTGTGTGCCGTGTTCCCCACCCACCTAATAGCCGAACCTAACCTGTTAGCTTTTCCTGGAGGCACATGGCATCCAAATCTAAAACTTGAAACACTCTCCCTCTCTGCCTTACCTCTCAGTGGCATACTTGTCAATTTCAATGTGCTACACTACACTGACTGCTCAGAAAAGAATAATCAAGGGAGAAAATAAACAATCGTGGTGCTACAGATGGGTGGAGGGATCAAAGGTCAACATGGATTGGTGACTGGCCCCTCTCATCCCATCACTTAGTTAGTAAGCACTCTCTGCTCACACATGGGTTACAGAAAATGCTAACCCTGCCAGGCGAGCTCTCCACAAGCTCCTGACCTAACAGGGATGCCGGATGCGGGCAAACGTATAGGTAATCAGCAGTGAGAAACCTCAAATTAATAGTAATGCAGGGCTTCCCTGGTGGTGCAGTGGTTGAGAGTCTGCCTGCCGATGCAGGGGACACGGGTTCGTGCCCCGGTCCGGGAAGATCCCACAGGCCGCGGAGCGGCTGGACCCCAGAGCCATGGCCGCTGAGCCTGCGCGGCCAGAGCCTGTGCTCCGCAACGGGAGAGGCCACAGCAGTGAGGGGCCCGCGTACCGCAAAAAAAAAAAAAAAAATGCAGTGACGAAATGAAGTTGACACAGGGACACAAAAAGGGCATGGGGCCCTCCAAGACAGCATCACATAAACAAAGCTTCATGGAAGGCAGACAGGTTAAGATTGGAAACACTTTCATTGCAGCCCAAGTCTGAGGCTGGTTTGAGAGATTAATGGAGCATGAAGAAGGCTGGCTCCATAATCATGAAATACAGGGATCCCAAGAGTTGGCTCTGTTAGCTTAACCAGGGGGCTTGTGCTGTAGAAGGGAGGGGGATAACTAATGTAATCGTGTGAAGCTAAGGAAAGTTTTGAGCAAGGATAAGTAAAATCTAGTCCATAGTGGAAGCGTTAAGACAAAACTCGTGAATGTTCTAACACTCATTATACTACAAGCATTGTTGTAGGAAATTGGCCTTTCTCCCACCCCACCCAACACACAGTCCAGACCCAAGTTCTGCCTGCTTTGGGTCCAGTGCATTTGTGGGGACTCTAGAGTTGGAAGAGTGGGGAAAGTAAAGAATATGGGTTCATCCCTTCCCTCCATTCCCACTCCTGATATAAAACACCAAACAGTCATAAAACAACCTAATCCAACCATTAAAGAATGAGACAGATGTGAAGGGACCCGTCGCATCCATTTCTAATTGCTGTGATTTTTGTGGTCCACAAACCAACTGAGCATAATAGAGAAAAACAGCCCGAGTTCTGTTGGAACTGCATGAAGTAAAATGCTCCCGGTGCTCAAGAATGCATCTCATCGCCTCCGTTAAGGCTCATTGTCTATAAAGCCACCGAAAGATGAAAACTATTCAAAGCTTAATAGTAAAGGTCATAAGAGCAAACACTTTTATGGGTTTCCCATGTGCCGGCCACAATGTGCTAAGCCCTTGATGGGTATGTCCAACCACAGTACTGTGATGGAGTTACTGGAACTGTGCCTCTTTTAGAGAAATAAGGAAACTGAAGGAGAGGCATGTCCATTTCTTTCATTCATTCATTCATTCAACAAACATTTCTCCTATTGCTTGCCTGGATATAGGGGGTCTGCCCCTCTGCAGGTGAATGCAGGATCAAGAGCTGGCGCCTTAGCCTGCTTGGGCTGCTTAACAAAGTACCACAGACTGGGTGGCTTAAACAGCAGAATTTTAGTTTCTCACAATTCTGGACGCTGGAAGTCCTTGAAGATATGGTTTCTCCCAAGGCCTCTCTCCTTGGCTTGCAGATGGCCAACTTCTCTCCATGTCCTCATGTGGCCTTTGCTCTGTGCTGTGTATCCCTGATGTCTCTGGGTCCTAATCTCCTCTTCTTATAAGGGCACCAGTCAAACTGGATTAGGGCCCACTCTCTTGGCATAATTTTAACTTCATCACCTCTTTAAAACACCATCTCCAAATATAGTCACTTTCTGAACGTATGAAAGAGGGAAGGGCATGGACACAAGTCATCCCATGACAGCTGGGAAGACAATTTGATTCCTTGACCAAGATAGTGGGACCTTAACTTCATCCCTCTAAGCTGGGTCTGGAAGGTTCCTTTTCCCCAGCAACATCAAGATTCACAAGAAGGTCTGAACTCTGAGTGCCCGAGTAGTGCGGCGGGTGAACTACACCGAAGCATCCCCCAATTTTTTTTGTTATCCAGCCGTCCACCACCTGCAGTACAATGGTGGCCTGTGTGGGCCAAAGGAAGCAGCTGTGTCCAAGTGCTCAGAGCCTTTGCTAAACACATTGAAAAGGAAACATCTGCTTATACTATATTTTTCTTTCTTTCTTTTTTTTCCTTTGAATGGTTCAAAAGTGAATAAAGTGGATTTCAGTAACCCTGCCACACAGAGCTGGATTCCTGCCTTCAGTAATTCTTTTGTGCTTGTCACATACATACTCGCTCTGAGGCACTTCAAACACTGTTGATTTATCTTTCCATGAATTTGAATGAAGGTAGCGCTTGGAGCCAAGTTGTTCCTGCTCTTCGAATGGGATTTCACGGTCGATCTGCAAACTTATTAAGAGCACCTACTCCTTCCAGTTTTCCGGATTTATTCCGATTACAATTTCTCTTAGTCTTCTTAATCTTGAAATAAAGAGCTTTGGGACCCAATAGTGTATTATATCCACCAAAACATTTACTTTATTTACTTCCATCCCTTGAGACCCTGTGGAAGAACCACTTAAAAATGTTTGTAAATGTGGCTGGGAAATCACAATGTATTACCTTCACAGTGCTCTGAAAATCTGCTCCCAACTTTAAATTTCTAGTTCCCTTTAAAAGGCAGCCAGTCATAAGAAAATAAAGATCAGTGTATGTTTACACACAACCATTTTTCTCTCTCCTTTTCAAACCCTTTGATTTCAACACTGGGAAATCCAGGTACTATTGTACATGGCATCATAGCTGCTTGTCTTGAAAGGCTGCAGAAAAGGTGGTGCAGAGTCTAACTTCCTCTTGCTTTAAGTCAAAAAGGCTGCCGTTGGTGGAGAACAAAGGGCAACCATCTGCTTACTCAGAGGCGCCCCTCTTTGCACAGGAGAGGAAGCTGGGAGGACGTGTGTTCTGCACTGGTTCTAACAGGGATCCTTCTGTGACTTAAGAGATGATTTTACATCCCATTGCCTCACGTTCCTTCTCATTAAGACGGCAGGACTTCCCCAGCTTTCCCTCTCACAGGAGTATGATGGTGTGGAACAATTAAGGGTTAATTAATTAACTGGAGAACAACCATGCAAGAGAGATAATGAGGACTCCTACTGCATTTCGTTGGCTTTGGGTAAGGCCACTCCTAAATCAATTTTAATCACAAGCTTAAGCCCTCAATTTTTCATTACTAGTCACACTTTGAGGTTTAAAATGAACATGAGTCTCTTGAATGTAATTTTTCCCAAATCAGATATTTTGTTTCCCCTGCAAGACTCGTTTCTAGTACCTACTTCACTGGGTTAATCAATAAGTTATCTTGCATTAAATTTAGTAGCTCTATCGTGAGTCAATGAAAATGACTGGGATTTCTTTTCCTTTGCTATTGAATTTTGTTGTTGTTTTTGTTGCTTATTTAAGTTAAATGGAAGAAATCCCATTGTTCAATATGAGTTTGCTTATTTCCATCTTTTACTTTCAGAGATAATCTTGGCCAAAACCCAGGACAGAATAATGACAGACCTTGGATGGAAAGTCAATGACTTTCAAAAAAATATCGCTGGTCACCTGCTGATTATCCAAATGCTGGCTTTGTTGGGAGAACATGATGAGACTGTTTTCCTCCCTGTCTCCCTCCTGGTGATCGTGCCGTTGATGGGAGATGGGCTGGAGTATACATGTGTAGACCAACAGGGCTGCACGAACGGACTTGCCTCCCTGTTGCTGAGAGGGCTGACGCCAGCCCTAGGCTCAGCCTTAGGGAACTGAGGTTCAGGTGCCTTTGGTGCTCCAGATCAGTGATGCCCAGGTGGTGGCTGAACTTTGAGTTCCTTACCACCTTCTTCTATTCCAAACAGAATGGGGTCTCTGATTCGTGTTCTGGAGAATGCAAGGCTTGCTCCTCCATCTTACAGAGCAAAGTGCATTCCCACTCCCATGGCCATAGCAAATCAAATAGCTTTATGTTGGAGGTAGGAAGCCTCTAACTGAGCCTGGAGGTGTAGCTGCCACTGTTTTCCAGATTCCCCAAAAATGTGCTGTTCTGGTCCTCAAGGAAACATATGCAGAATCTACTCAGTGTGGAAAATCAGCTCAATTTTATTCCATTCATTCAACCAATGTTTATTGATGATTGACATGTGACACTAACTTCTAGGAACAAGAAGAAGGTAGAAGGCACAGTCTATCTCAACAAGGTCAAAGGTAATCTAAGGTGGGAGAGCACAGCAAGGCAGGAAGGTCAGGCCCAAGTCCATTGGTTTGATCTTGTCATAGGAAATCTGGTCAGAGATGGAGTGGACGGGGAGGAGAAAGAGAGATGAAAGTTTTTCTTTGGGGATTAAGTATCCGAAGTCCAAATCTGGGAATATTTATTGTATTAAATATGTCCAAATAGAATACTTCTATTCTTGGAATAGAAATTCCTATGCTTTTGCTGGGTGCAGAAGGATTTTTGTTTCTGTAAATTCTTCCAGATAAAGAATTTGTTTGCTTTTATACGCCTTATGTCAAATTTCTTCTTATTAATAATGGAGTGAGAAGAGAGGCCTCAGAGATAATCCAGTCCAAACCCTTCATTTTATTTTTTATTTATTTTAAAAATTGTATGTATGTATGTATGTATGTATGTACGGCTGCGTTGGGTCTTCGTTGCTGCACGGGCTTTCTCTAGTGCCGGCTAGTGGGGGCTACGTTTTAATGCAGTACGCGGGCTTCTCGTTGCGGTGGCTTCTCTTGTTGCGGAGCACAGGCTCTAGGTGTGTGGGCTTCAGTAGCGTGGCATGCGGGCTCTAGAATGCAGGCTCAGTAGTTGTGGCGCACGGGCTTAGTTGCTCCGCGGCACGTGGGATCTTCCCAGACCACGGCTCGAACCCGTGTCCCCTGCATGGGCAGGCGGATTCTTAACCACTGCACCACCAGGGAAGTCCCAACCCTTTCATTTTAAATGTTAAAAAATCGAATTCTGAACCTACATGATTTGCCCAAAATCACATTGATTAAAAAAAAAAAAAAAAAAGGTGGACTGGGTCTGGAACTCAGTCTTTCTACCCAATCTCATGTTATTTCAGAATAAGAAATTACTATGTAATTGCTGTGATATTTTTTTCTTCATCGCTTGAACTTTGTGGAGAAATCTTAAATGTGTCTGGGTAAATTGAATTCATAGAATTAATTATAACGTGACTTGATAGATTGCAAAATGGCCACAAATTCTTTCCCTCTTTCACTCCTTGAATATATTCTTTACCTTGTGACTGACTGGCTTTAATAACAAGTGTGAGGCTCAGGCTCAGGCCTCAGGGGGTCTCATGCTTTCGGTTTTACCGTCTTTCTGCTGTTGGGTCCCAGCCTCGCCGTGGAGTGGAAGCTAGGCTGCAAGCTGAGAGATGAGTGGACCAGTCAGACCCGTATCCCCATCACCTCTGCCAGTAGCCCAGCAGCCCTCGGCCAAATCACCCACTGACCACAGATGCGTGAGTGAGGCCACCTGGGCTCAGCCAAGCCCCACCCAGACAGAAGAGTACCCGGTCAATGCCTGAGCTAAATAAATGACTGTTGTTTCAAGCGCCATAATAGTTAGGGTGGTTTATTGCAAAGCAAGAATTAGCTACTATAGTGAATGTAAGAATGAATGATAAGCATAGAAGTGAGTTCAAGAGGGGAGAACATACTATTGCCAGTCAGAGTAAATGGTCAGAGGTTTCTTTTGAAACCTAGACTTTATATACAAGAGAGCAGAACCTTAATGCTGAATTTGCTATTTTATGGAGGAAAAGGCAGAAGTTATATTTTGTTTTCTCCGTAAGAGAGTCTTCCTCATGGGATGGATACAAGTTCTCATTACACTTATTTCCTAATTTAATATCAAGTCTTGGCCAATAACTGGCCACTAATTAACGTGAAATTGCAAATAAAACTTTCTATTAAGAGCACAAACACGTATGCATGCACGTGCACACACACATGCAACACTGTCAGATGCAGAATTGTGCCTCCTCTTACAGGGTCATTTATCTGGAAAACTGCTTACTGTGGTCTTTTTTGAGCCAGAGCTCTGTTTACTGTGGATTTCTGCCAAGATAACCCTTGGCATTCTTCAAAGGTTTCTCTTTTAACAAGAGCATCTCTATAATGAATATGCTTTCAAGGAGTTGAAATATAACCCTGATAGAATATAAAGAGAACTCGTTGTAATAAATAAATGCAACACTATTCCCTGTGTTCTTTGAGAACAAAACTTAAAAGAGAACAGTTTTTAAAGTCGCTTCAGAAAGAGATAGGCTCCCGACAATATTCTGTAACTTCTTCCCATTGCACCATCGTAGAAATTATAGGAGAAATAGATATTTAAAAATAAATATATAATCAGGATGGAAAGCAAGAAGAGGTTTTCTTGGTAGATCAGAAGGAAAGTAAAATTGTACCATACAAAGTGAAAACCCATGTAGGAGAGGACTTCTGGACAATGTGGGGCGCTTCCAGCCTAGAGGTGGCAAAGACAGGAGTGGGAGGGGACCTGGGGTGTTGTGGCTTCTGGCTCACTGGTTGGGATACCACCAACAGACAAACCGAACAGTTGACTCCTCTTCCCCTTCCAACTCTCTGCGGGGCTAGAAAGTGCTCAACAGGACCAGCTTAGTCTGAGCAGAAGAATCTGGCATTCAGATGGGACAGGAGGGACAACACTCAGGAGGATGGTGACCAAATGTATTGGAAATTGCTCCTGTCCAGAAGGTGGCCTGCCCTGCTGAACAACACATCCTGTGCCCACCTGCTACTCCCAAACCTGGAGAGAGGCTGCGATCCACCCCACCTAGAAGCAGATCCCCCTTTACCCAATATAATGAATGAATCATTGAACGGGTTGTCATGGCGAAGACAAAATAGTCACAGGGTCAGGGCAATAGGAAATCGGCAAGAATATGCAAACATTTGAGTGGATCAACAAGTGGAAAAGCAGCACCAAACTCAACAAATTAAGAAACAGAGTTAATAGGGTAAACAGAAAAAGGTTTGGGAATGATTATAATCCCTATTCTAAGACAAATCTAAGAAGATATTGTAGCTATAAAAAATGCTCAGTTAGAGATCTAGGAATTTTTTTTTAAATGTATTGTTGAAATTAACAGCTAAGTAATGGGCTGAACAGCAAAACAGACATTGGTGTAGCATAAACCAGTGGCCTGGAAGACTAAGGTGAGGAATTCTACCAGAATGCAGGATTTAAAAAGCAAAAAAATTATGGGGTATAGAAGAAAAATTTAGGGGTTTGGAGGAGCAAGTCAGAAATGCCAACATCTAATAAGAATTTTAGGAGAGAATAGAGTGAATGGAGTGAGAGCTCTGAAAGCAATACTAGAAAAAGAAATCACAGAACTAAAGAAAAACATCACTCAAGTTGAAGAGGCCCAACTCTTGTGTTATCAACAAGAGATGTATCAGTAGCATAAGCATGTCAAAAGGTTGAAAATATAAAAGCTATAGGAGGTAAATGCTACCAAAATAGAACTGAAAAACAACATTTCTAGGCAAAGTTAGAATCGGAAAGCATTAAAGGGACAAGAGATATTTCTTTCTGTTTTTTTTTTTTTTTTTTTTGGCCGCACTGCACAGCATGTAGGATCTTAGTTCCCCAGTCAGGGATTGAACTCACACCCCCTGCATTGGAAGCGCGGAAACTTAACCACTGGATCGCCAGGGAAGTCCCGAAGAGAGATTTCATATAGAAAAAGGGAACAACTAACTAACATAACAGTCACAAACTCTAGGCCCTTTATTTCCCAGCTTTAGAATATTTAAACAAAAATAAGTAGAAGAACAAAATCTTTAAAAAAAGTTCATCCCAACTGATAATAGCGATTACATCTGGGGAGCAGAGTGAGACTTGGTTAACAATAAAGAAGACTTTTCCGAACTCTGTATTACTTGAAATTATTTTTTCAAGTTAGATGTATCCATGTATCAGTTTTATATTTAATACATTTTAAAAATAAATAAGATTTTACATATATATTTTTAAGTTGTTCCATACTTAGTAGTACTTTGAATATTTAAGCCAGGAATAATTCCAATCCTGGCCCAAACTTTCTTTTTCACCTACTAGAATCTTGTTTGTCTCTGCCACACAGCCTTTATCACTAAACTTTTTGCCTTTCTCCACTGTTCTGTATCACAGTCTGGACATCCACTCAGTAAATGTCTGAAGTCTCTTAAACTTAAAAGAAAATAAAGACTTTACTGTGTTAGTGCATATACACATATCACATGGCTTTTTCTGTGTAATAAACCACCCCAAAGTTAGTGGCTTAAGACAATAACCATTTATGAATACGTGGGTTATGACTCTGTGGGTTAGCCCTGGGGCTAGGGCTCTGCTGGTTGGTTCTTCTGGACTTGGCTGGGCTTATGCGTGCATCTCAGTCAGCTGCTGAGTTGGCTGATCTAGAGGCACTTCAAGTGCTCATCTCTGCTTCCCATGATCTCTCATTCTCCAGGAGGCTAGCCTGGGCTTGTTATCATGGTGATGATGGAAAGGATCCCAAGAGAGCAAAAAAAAAAGTGTGCAAGGCCCCTTGACACTGAGGCTTGGAACTAGCACACCGCAAGTTCTGCCACCTCATAATGGCCAAACAAGTCCCAAGACCAGCCCAGACTTAAGCCCTTTATCTCTTGATGAAAGATGCTGCAAAGTCACATTGCATGGGGGGTGTGGGTACAGCAGGAGAAATTATAGTGGCTATTTTTGCAAACAGTTTACTGCAATAAATGATGGTTGGCTCAGGGAATGCATCTCTGAATTGTGGCTGCTTAAAGTTAGAAGAAAACAAGAAAATGTTAGTTAGGCAACTAAGTCTAACTTCTTTTTCTGTTTTTGCACAAAAATCCCATAAAGCATGACCTCATCCTTGCAAGTGCACTTCAGTCTATTGCTTCCAGGGAAAGAAGTTAGAATTGCAACTGCTCCAGGACCAGGTGGCCCTAATTGGTCAGGTTATGACAACCGCAACAAGTAGTGCCTCAGAGAGCAGTCTCCATGGATCTGCCCTAGAAAAGCTCAGTTAATCAATAACTTGTCTGAATGGGTGAAACAAAGGCTCAGCTTATTGCAGGATGGCAGATGGGAGTTAAGGCTTCTAGGTGTATTTGGTTATTCCTTTCCCACCTGTCTTGTTGCTATGACAACTGAAGCCTGACTCTTAGGTTCATCAAATATACAGGGGTGTATCTGAAGTGCAAGAGGACCGCTTTGATGGGGATTTTTTTCTAACTTCAAATAGGCAAGTGTTACTTCCTGAATTTTTCTATTGGAGGTCCTGAATGGAAATGTACATGCTTATCAAATAATCAAGCCTTTCTCAGGTGGATGAGGAAG
>RJWK010030117.1:0-24895 GCA_004363435.1 Platanista minor
AAAAAAAAAAAAAAAAAAAAAAAAAAAAGGTATATAAATGGAGTAGGGTAAAATGAGTTTGTTTTAGCATTTTCATATGGACATACTAAGAAATGCATCTTAAGTCTCTTCTGTAGCTTCTCTACTTTTTCACCCTCTTGAAGTAGGAAAACCTTAAGGAATAGATGAGGGTGGAATAAATGACTAAAGAAAGACTGAGAATGGAAGATGTGGAAAGAACAATGAGGATAATGATAGTGGGTCATGTTTTCCACTGTGGATATTGTGGGACACCAAGCTTTGGGGATGTCTTGAGTTTCTGGTTTTGGTTTTGTTTTTAACGTGGAAACCATTAGTTACAGCCCTTAAGCTGTGCCTTGTGTATGCGTGTATATGTCTGTGTTAATATTCACCAACTCTGTGTGTGGGTGTTGACAGTAATGGGGTTTTTATACTTTCCATGCTCCAGGTTCTGGCAAAGCTGGCCTGTGGACTAAACAAGCCCAACCGGCAGACCTTGGTCTCACATGGGTCAGTCCCACAGCTCTTCAGCCAAGTGCCTATTAGCAAAATGTAAGTATTCAGGGAGCACCTTAGATTTCACTTCTATATATGTGAAGGCCCTCTCTGGTTGTAGTTTCTTCTGTTCCTTAAGGATTGGAGCCAGGGAAAATAGGTACCATGGGGACAGGAGGCAGATGACACAGAAAATTTTACAAACATACTGAGATTTTTTTCTTAATGAACTTTCAATTCCGGGTTATCTGTGGAAGATACTTAATCCTGAATTTTAAAAAATGAACTGTTTTTTAGCCATATGTTTAACTTCCTTCTAGGTTTTTTACTCAAGCCTGTTACTAAATAACAAATAGGAATTTTACTTCTTTTCTTTGTTCTAGTAGCATATCAAGCTGTTCAGGGCTACTGAATTGTTCTCAAATAAAATTAATAACTAGGTTGTGCATACCAATAGTGTGTCCTTGACAAGGGCTTATAATATTGTTGAAGGGTCAAGATATAACTGTTCAAAGCAATAGTGAAAGTTCTATCATCAAGACTATATGTGAGTAACTGCTAAATGAATTGTACAGGTAGTTACCAAAGTTCATAAAAGTCATCTGAGAAGGACTTATGAAAAAGGCATGGGATTTTGTTTTGAGATTGGCACAATTCAGAGGGTCAGATAAGAATAGAAGAGAAATACCAATTTGGAGGCTGTTTTGAGCACCAAGAGGGAGAAAATATATTTCCAGTGAACTGGGACCATATTGAGGAAGATAAGTGATGGAAAAAGGACTGAACAGAGAGGTTGAGGACAGATTATTAGACATCTCAAAGGCCAAGCTGAGGAGTGTTTTTTTTTTTTTCTATATTCTTAAATATAAAAGGTTTTAGCTATGGAAGGGGTTTGTTTTGGAGGTGGAATTTTAATCCCTAAATGGGACAGTAGATCCTGTACAATTGAAAGTTTTATACACAGCTGACTTGATAACTAATTAATGACTTTACCCTTGTGTTTATGCTACGGTTAATCTTCTTCCCAGGCCCTAACTTCCAGAGTACTGAATTCCCAGAGGCGTCCAGTCTTATGCTAGAAAATCAATAGTTTACAGGACCGATGTGTGTTCTCATTTTCCCTGAACTTTCTGGAGAGCTTCTTATACAGGCAAAATGTTTTGTATCTACTGCTGCCTAGATATTTATGACGTGACCTATAAATCTTTTGTCTTTTTTTGGTTGTTGTTAGCCGTAGTCTTGGAGGAAAGCTAGGGGCTTCTGTCATTGAAATCCTGGGGGTAGAATACATGGGAGAACTGACCCAGTTCACTGAATCCCAGCTCCAGAGTCATTTTGGGGAGAAGAATGGGTAAGTGATTCCTAATACCTTTCAATCATAACCTTTATGGATATGCTAAATTCAAATGTAGACAAGAGCATCAGGTAAAATCTAGACCTACCTTTAGGTTAATATTTGCTCCTCGAGGTAATTGCATTGGTCCTTTTGCTTTAAAATATTAAATCATTATAACCTATTAGTCTAGTTTTTTTCACGTGCCTAAGTAGGTTGGTAGATAGGAACTGTTACTTTGAAGCTCTGATATATACATGTACAACATTTATGTGTGCTAAGATGCTGTTGTTCTCTTAAAAATCCTTGTATTTATGCTTAGTAAGTACGAAAAATACTTGGGGATATGAAATCTGTGGCTTAGTTGGCACTTTTCCAAAAAATACAAATGATGACTTGGCTTTAGAAAGCATAATGTGTTCTCCTTGGCAATTTATCATTACTGGAATTCATTGGGAAGTGCAAGGATTCTGTTACGGGTGAGGTGTACTTAATTTTGAACAAATTTTTCCTTTTTCATGAAAGGGATAAAAGGTAGTGTAATATAGGTATTTTGTTTTAACAAGAATAATCATTTGCTTTTACCTTAAACTTTTTTGCTGGTTTTATTAGATCTTGGCTATATGCCATGTGCCGGGGGATTGAACATGATCCAGTTAAACCCAGGCAAATACCCAAAACCATTGGCTGCAGCAAGAACTTCCCAGGAAAAACAGCTCTGGCTGCTCGGGAACAGGTAGGCAGACATTCTTGACGGAACATTGCCTCTTTTAAGGGACTTGGTGGGTAGGTTTTGGTAGCTGTGGAAAGTTAGATGGGACCTTTATGCTGTAAAATATGAAGGAAATAGAAAGTTTTTTGTGTGCTGAAAATTGATTAGTTTAACTTGGGATTTTTTTTTATTATTATTTTTTCCCTTTCTTCCATCTAAAAAGAAATAGAATGGAGCTGATTGAAGTTTGAAATGGAATTACTCATTTTTTGGTAGGTGAAATCTTAGGAGGCCAGGATATTGTGCCTCAAGTTTGTGTCTTTTTTTCTCAGAGCTGGAACATGCCTGAAATTCACCTGATGGCATGCCAGCAGAAAAAGAATGAAAGATCTTGAGCTAGGGCAGGTCAGAGTACTGAAGAGTTCTATGATCTGGGGATCACTACAGGGGAGACTTTGTTGCACACTTCCATTTTGGGGAGAACTGAACATAACCACCATTTAGTTCTATAATAAACCTAGAGTCTTTAAATGAAAGATTAAAGTCTCAATACTTTTTTTAGGTACAGTGGTGGCTTTTGCAATTAGCCCAGGAACTAGAGGAGAGACTAATCAAGGACCGAAATGATGTAAGATTTTCTTTCTTTATTCCTGGGGTGAGCTTTGGGATTTAAATACAAGTTGCTCCTTACCTTATGGAGTAGAAACAAAGATACAAAAAGATACCAGCTGGAAAATTTTAATAAATCTTTTATCTTTTCCCATAAAACTGCCATAAAACTCAGTATGATTCTCAAAAGCCTGGATCTGTGAATGTAAGACCTGACTACTCCTGTCTCCCTCATTACCATTTGCTTTTACTTTTTTGTATGTTATCTAAATGTTACTGCAACTCTGAATATACAGTGGATCGTCATCAGAGTACAGAACCATTAAGCAGGACATTTAGGGATTGGACTGTAAATAATTCAGCTTTAACATAGTCCATGTGACAAACAAGTACTCACAGTTTTAGAGACAGAGTCTTAGGTCAAAGATGAAACATCTGATGATTAGTTTATCTTCTCTCTTTTAAAAAAAAAGCTCTATTGATACATATATATATATATATTTACATACCATAAAATTCACCCATTTATAGTATACAGTTCAGTAGTTTTAGTATATTTCAGAGTTGTTCAACTATTCCTTAATCAACTTAAGAACATTTCATAACCCAGAAAAGAAATCCTATACCCACTAATAGTTACTCCCCCAGCCCTACGCAACCACTAGTCTGCTTTCTGTCTCTATAGACTTAATTATTCTGGACATTTCACATCTATGGAATAATATAATATGTGGCCTTTTGTGACTGGCTTGAAATCTTTCAATTAACGTAATATTTTCAAGGTTCACCCATATTGTAGCATCTATCAGTACTTTATTCCTTTTTATCACAACATTCTATTGAATGGATATACCACATTTTATTTACCAATTCATCAGTGAATGGATATTTGTTTCCACTTTTTGGCTATTATGAATAATGTTGCTGTGAACATTCATGTACAGATTTTTGTGCAGACATGTTTTCATGTCCCTTGTATATATACCTAGGAGTAGAATTGCTGAGTCACATGGCAACTCTATGTTAGCATACCAGACTGTTGCTGCACTATTTTACACTCCCAGCAATTGTAAGAGGATTCTAATTTCTCTATATATTTGTTATTGTCTTTTAAAAAATTTTTAGTGGGTGTGAAGTGGTATCTCATGGTTTTCAGGGGCTTATTGGCTATTTTATTTTCTTTGGAGAAATGTCTGTCGAGATCCTTTGTCCATTTTTTTTTTTTTTTTTTTTTTTTTTTTTTTTTTTTTTTTTTTTTTTTTTTTTTTTTTTTTTTGCGATACGCGGGCCTCTCACTGTTGTGGCCTCTCCCGTTGCGGAACACAGGCTCTGGACGCGCAGGCTCAGCGGCCATGGCTCACGGGCCCAGCCGCTCCTCGGCATGTGGGATCTTCCCGGACCGGGGCACGAACCCGTGTCCCCTGCCTCGGCAGGCGGACTCTCAACCATTGCGCCACTAGGGAAGCCTCCTTTGCCCATTTTTGAAATGGGTTGTCTCTTTATATTGAGTTTTAAAAGTTCTGTATGTATTCTGGGTATAAGTCCCTTGTCAAATATATAATTTGCAAATATTTTCTCACATTCTGTAGATTTTCTTTCCATTTTCCTGATGGTATTGTTTGATGTGTCCTCTCCAGTTGAGACATCAACTGTATACTGTCAGGAATCATCTATAATTACCTGTTTGCCCCTTTTTAGCTGAGGTGGTGCTAAATGTTTGTTCTTTGGGAGGCAACGTAAAGAGGTTGTGTTACGGGCCTATTTGACTTTGCCCACTAGGTGTCGCTCCGTTCTCATCTCTTTATTCTCTAACAGTCAATGACCTTACGTCCTATCATTTCCCCCTAGCTCACTCCCCTCTAGACACCACTTGCTGGCCTCCTCCCCGTTTATTTAACACACCAAGTAAATTTCACCTTCACCTTCTCCCCAACTACCCTGTCATATCAGCAGCCTCCATCACTCCCTGCGTTACTCTGCTTTTTTCCATGGCACTTTGTGGTCATTTCTATTACATGCCTACTTGTTTATTATATGTAGCTCCTACTACAAGATAAGATCCAGAAGGGCCTGGACTTTATTTTGTTCTCTCCTGTTACCTCTATTTTTTTCTTGCGGTACGCGGGCCTCTCACTGTTGCGGCCTCTCCCGTTGCGGAGCACAGGCTCCGGACGCGCAGGCTCAGCGGCCATGGCTCACGGGCCCAACCGCTCCGTGGCATGTGGGATCTTCCCGGACCGGGGCACGAACCTGCGTCCCCTGCATCGGCAGGCGGACTCTCAACCACTGCGCTACCAGGGAAGCCCATCTCCTGTATCTCTAGATAGTGCCTGATACATAGTAGGCAGTCAGTTATAGTTGAACGGTTTTAGTCAACAAGGACTTGTTTGTAATTGCCTATTTGTATTCTCTCGATATACAAATCTGTATAAACTGTATTTACAAAATGCACAAAAATACAAAATGTATTTTTACCTAGAAGTTGGTTGCTGCTCTTGGTTTGTTTGTCTTAGGGGTGTTTCTTCTCACTAGAATCTTTTGATTTTGAGGGGATCCCTATGTATACTTTTTACCTTCTTGCCTCTTGACCTTTATTTCTTAGTTTGCTTTGCATCAACAGTATTCAGGTGCTTAGACGTCACTGAAAAGTGAATCAATGGTCATGCTCTCTAGAGGCAGGCTCACTACACTTTATCTTCTACAGATGGGCTGTAAGGAGGTGCTAGTGGAAACTACTGCTGTTTTTTGTTGTTAAGATTGAAATATTTATGCATTTAACAAACACGTATTTTTAAATTAATTAATTAATTATTTTTTGGCTGCGTTGGATCTTCATTACTGCGTGCGGGCTTTCTCTAGTTGCATCAAGCAGGGGCTACTCTTCATAGCAGTGTGTGGGCTTCTCACTGCGGTGGCTTCTCTTGTTGAGAAGCACGGGCTCTAGGTGCACGGGCTTCAGTAGTTGTGGAACACGGGCTCAGCAGTTGTGGCACATGGGCTTAGTTGCTCTGCAGCATGGGGATCTTCCCGGAGCAGGGATCGAATCCATGTACCCTGCATTGGCAGGTGGATTCTTAACCACTTGTGCCACCAGGTAAGCCCACTTCTGCTCTTCTTAAGCATAAGAGCATCAGAGAAGATTAAAGAATAGATCCACTACTCAATCCTGACACCCTTTCAATGACTTACATGAACCCTCCTTCAGTCACAAACTAGAATATAGTATTACAAGTATTTAGTATAATCTTCCTTCATGGACACCACTAAAACAAAACAAAACAAAACAAAACATTCAGGAGAATCCATTTTCATTTATTCTGTCCTGTTCCCATTACCTGTCAAAATATCCTAGATATTCTAATATTCCATGATCTAAATTATGTCTTCTCCAATTATTTATACTCAGAAACAGCACAAAATTTTAAAAAATTAAACCTATTCCCAAACCATTCTGTCACCCTGGTTTTTTCCTCTCACAGAGTTCACTATATAGAATCCACATGCTCAAGGTAACTTCAGTTCTGTCTCAATCCATTTACACCCACAGAACGACAGGGTGGCCACTCAGTTGGTCGTGAGCATTCGCGTACAAGGAGACAAACGTCTCAGCAGCCTGCGCCGCTGCTGTGCCCTTACTCGCTATGATGCTCACAAGATGAGCCATGATGCATTTGCTGTCATCAGGAACTGTAACACTTCAGGAACCCAAACTGAATGGTGAGTCTCCCTCTAACTCATCTTCTTTTGAGACTTAAACCCTGTCTTTATTTAAAATTAGTGGGTATATAAGCATTCCAGCCGGGGTAGGACACAGTAGAAGCACCAAAACCAAAGCAGCTCAGCTGCAGCCTCTTTGCCTACATTTGGTTTGAGAGGCAGAGTGAACCAATACTATCCCTGCCTATATCAATTTGCTATAGTCAGGAGAATGACCAACTGTACTTAGGAGTACAGAACTCAAGTTTCAGGGAACTTTTCTCTCAACTGCTTGATGGTTCTATATTAAAATCATCTTCCTTGATAATGAAAGTGACCTATTCACCAGTAAACTCTATCTCACATCCCAACTCAGTTACAAGCTCCACTGGTGTAATACCAAATGTCATAATAATAAACTTCACTTCAGCTGGCCATTAAAGATAACCAAGTATATACTGGAGTGTGTTCATTTACTGTCCAGATATTAATGATTTTCAGTATTGGAATCCCATAATTATTTATCTAACATAGCCTCTTAAATTGAAAAAAGTATTCCAGATTCACAATGTAAATATAATTATGTGAGGAAGATAAATTGGTTGTTTATTTATAGATCTACATTGGAGATTATAAAAAGAAAAGTTTAGTTAGGCACCTAAGTTACTGCATATCTGAATATAAGGGTACTACATGTATGGGTCTCTAAAGTTAGAGTCTTTTTTCTTTACTTAGAATAATTTACTTTTACTTCCTGGTATATTTGTTTATTTTCAAATATTGGATGGTTTTACTGAACCAAATGATAATTGTGACACTATGTTCACATTAAACCTTGTAAATTGACAGACTATAACGAATACTACTCACCAAGAATGTGAAATATTGACAGGGAAGCATAACGTTGTCTGATTATAAGACTGTCCCAGAGCATGAAAGAGGAGAATAGTGAGATACTGTCATGATAATTTTAAAATTTACCTCACCAAGGGACTAATCTGTATATAAAAGCACATTTCATCTTCCAAAATTCAACTCAACTCATGTGAAATTTTATTTGGGTAATTAGACATAATGAGGAACTTTATGACAGGAATTTCTTGAAATATTTCTGAGACCAGATAACCAAAGCAATTGTGAAATTTCATTCTCTAAAAATTCCAGAGTTGAAAGTCTGTCAGAGTTCCGGTTCTGTTTAAAAACAGAAGAGTGCATAAGAGGATTTTTTCAAAAGTCTTTCCAGTCTAAATATTCTAAAGCTTTTTTATTGCCCTGAATAGTTTCTTGCCTCAACCCTGAATTTCAGCAGCTCTGCAGAAGTATCTTATGAAAACAATAAACCCAGCTGTCAGGGGATCCAACTTACACGTCTGACTTGGTAGGTGTTCACCAAAGTCCGTGGTTCTCAAGGTGTGGTCCTAGACCAGCAACATCAGCATCACCTGAGAACTTGTTAGAATGGCAAATTCTCTGCCCATCCCAGGTCTACTGAATCTATTAATCCAATATACCCTAAAGTTTGAGAACCACTGCAGTAACAGTTTCCTTTTGTGGCAGAACCAGAATCCCAATCATTTACAAACTGAACCTGTGACCTGGTGCTAATCTTATTCTTTTACTTTCTATTCAGGTCCCCTCCCCTTACAATGGTTTTCCTCTGTGCTACCAAATTCTCTGCCTCTGCCCCTTCACCTGGCACGGACATCACCATCTTCTTGAGCAGCGACCCAAGTTCTCTGCCAAAGGTGCCAATTACCAGTTCAGAAGCTAAGACCCAGGAAAATGGCCCAGCAGTGACAACCACTAAGAAAGCAACCACTTCTCTGGAATCATTCTTCCAGAAAGCTGCAGAAAAGCAGAAAGTCAAAGAAGCTTCACTTTCTTCTCTTACTGCCACTACGCAGGCCCCCATAAGCAATTCACCCTCCAAGCCCTCATTACCTTTCCAAACCAGTCGTACTTCAGGAACTGAGCCCTTCTTTAAACAGAAAAGTCTGCTTCTAAAGCAGAAACAGCTTACTAATGTTTTCTTCCCTCCACAAAAACCACAGTCCAGTCCTAAAGAGTTACCAAATTGTTTTCCAACAGAGTGTCCAGATTGTGCCCCTGTCTGTGAAAAGGTGTTGAAGCTAGGATCCGTCAAAGCAACTCCTGCAGAGATGGATTTGGCCCAGAACAGCCTAAGCAGCCTTGCTTCTTTAACTTCCAAGTCTGCTCTGGAGGTGGCTCAGAAGGCATCTACTACCTCCAGTCTTCTGGCTGCTGAGGACCAAGTGCCCTGTGAGAAATGTGGCTCTTTGGTACCGGTATGGGAGATGCCAGAACATACAGACTATCATTTTGCATTGGACTTGCAGAAATCCTTTTTGCAGCCCCACTCCTCAAAGCCCCAGGTTGTTCCTGCCAGTTCTCCTCAAGGCAAAAGAAATCCCAAGAGCCCTTTGGCCTCCAATAATAAACGCCTTAGGCCTGAGGGCATGCAGACATTGGAATCATTTTTTAAGCCATTAACACACTAGTGCTGCCCTCAGGCTTGCTGCAGGGTTTTAATATTTTATTTGTAACTGGGAGATGGAAATATGTTCACTTCTCAAGGATATTTATAACTTTATAAAATTTTTAATAAGGAAAATAATCCGACTAGATGCTGAGTTAAAGCTCCCACCTCAGGGATTCTAATTCTATTGTTGACAGGGATGTAAAAACTCATCTTCCAGAGATACAACTGTATTGAGTTTTTAATTGTTAGTCTTTAGGGAAGCAGTGTCATACAGTTTAAAATGCCTGGGCCTTGGAACGTTGAGATCTGGTTCCAAACCTGGCTTTGCCTCTTGGAATACGGCCTTGAGCAAGTCACTTTCCTCATGTGTAAAACTGAGATAATGCCTTAGATTATTGAAGATTAAGAAAAATGTACTTAAAGTATGTAGCTTAACATTGGCACATAAAAGGAACTGAGTGAAAAAACGTTTAAAAAATTTTTTTTGTGTGAGGTGAAGACCTGAAACCCTAAAGCGGTAACTAATTTAGGGCAGGACTGTGTACATAGAAGCTACTCAATAAATACTGAATTTCATTCAAGTAAACCCTATCATAGCCACAATTTTAGCCATTGGCCCTTCTACCTCTTGCAATGAGACTGTTACTGGACCAGCTCAGGAACTCTGTTTAGACTGGCTAAGTCATGATCAGAACTAGATCATCTCTAGGACCTTGTTACTCCAAGTGTGATTTTGAGGGGCATCAGCTCCACCACCAGAGAACTTGTTAGAAATAGTCTCAGCCTTACCCCCACCCCTACTGAATTTGTATATTAATAAATTTGAGAAATACCCATCTAGAAGATAATAACAGCCCACCAGGTTTGTAGAAGGCAATGTCATTTCCTTAAACCCTAAGTACAAATGTAAGAGGTAAATGCTTGGGCCTTCAGGGTCAGTGGCATGTTCATCTTTTCCCTACTGAAGCGTGAATCTTTAGCTTAGGGTTTTAAATGAATTATTGTAGCTTTTTGCACTAGTCCATGTTTATAGTACTGTATTCTTAATCTCCATTCTTATGTGTGGAAAGTCAGTTTTGGCTTTTCTGATATGGGAAATGTTGATTACACAGAGAACCCAATCAAAGATGAACTGAGTGGTGGTGGTTGGGGGGGAGATAAGAGGGTAGGGAGAACGGTATACATAGTCCCCCTTCCCGTACATGTACTCAAACCAGTACTTTTAGGCTTATTTTAGCTTATTTATAAATTGGGGGTCTGTAATTTGAAGGGGGAACATTTGAAAACCACTGTGTCTAGCAAATTATTTCTTCCTCCAGAAAGACCTTCCACTTCTGTGGCAGTTAAATATCTAATAAAAGATAGTGCTTACTGTATATATGGCTCTTTCCCTACTAGATTTGTAGTTTTCTTTTGTTGTTGTTTTTTTTTTTTTGCGGTATATGGGCCTCTCACTGCTGTGGCCTCTCCCGTCGCGGAGCAGAGGCTCCGGACATGCAGGCTCAGCAGCCATAGCTCACGGGCCCAGCCGCTCTGCGGCATGTGGGATCTTCCCGGACCGGGGCACGAACCCGTGTCCCCTGCGTCGGCAGGCGGACTTCTCAACCACTGCGCCACCAGGGAAGCCCTGTAGATTTCTTAAAGGCAAGAATTCTTCACAGTGCCTTGCACACAATAGGTGCTTGATATTCACTGGATGAAACATATATACTGAAAATTTTAAGATTACCAGAACTGTAACAATAAAAATGTACATACTACTTATACACCTTTTTATACTCCTCAATGTTGCATTAATGTAGCAAAGTGCCTCATTAGTTTGTGGAGATGTCTGGGTATCATTTTCCAAAACTTCCTTTCCTAATCTAGGGAGAAGTTTAAAATAAAAATATCCTCTGGGTGCTGTACAGATCAAGTTGAACAAATTTTTAACACTTCAGTTGACTGGAAGGACTCAAATAGAAAAGTACTGTGGTAGAAACTTTGGTTTCGTTGACCTTCTAGAGGCCAAGACAGGTAGTGGGGGGAGGTAGGGGGAGCACTAGTGAATAACCAGTAAAGACAATACCAGCAGCACACCTTGTTTTCTTGGGAATGCCAGCCCTTCCTCAGCATACTGGCAGTGAGCCTGTGGAGGGGGCAGCAGACAGACTTGCAAAGGTCAGTGTTGGGAGAAGGCTATAGTACCTTTTTGCTGACTATAACCTTCCCTCATAGCGGTTTATCAGCAACTGTACAGAAGAAAGTAAATGGTTCTTAGTTCCCAACACCAAGAGCAAGTTCTTCAACCACAGGCTTCTTAGTAGCAAGTTAAACCAGTGACGGATAAAAAGCAGCTGAGCCTGAATGCTAGGGAGGCTATCACTTTAATACCCTGGAGGCAGAATACCCGTGGGACCATGGCCCACATTTATCATTAAATTTCTTTTGCAAGGATCAGTACAGAAAATGTAGTCCCTGCTTTTTTTTTTTTTTTTTTTTGGCCACATTGCGCAGCATGCGGGATCTTAGTTCCCCTACCAGGATCAAACCCTTGCCCCGCTGCAGTGGAAGCGCGGAGTCTTAACCACTGGCTGCCAGGGAAGTCCCTGTAGTAGTCCCTGCTTTTTACAGCTGACTTTAACCTTGGGCCATATTTCTTCACCCATAAAATGTGGTAGTCAAGTACTCTGAACACAAACAGGAGGAAGGGACAAAGGTTTCGCCAGCTGGCTTTCGGCTCCTAAAAGCCAGTTTAGACTACATAAACCTCACTTCAGGCTACTTCGCATTGCTAGGAAAAGTGTGAGGACCAGACTGCCATGTCTCTAAGTTCTACTCGTCATAGTCATCAGCCTCCTTACCCCTGTGACTATTAGCAAGTGGCCAACTCCTCAAGTACAGGGTGGATACCTATCTTAGCTGAAAAGGTGGCAGTTTCACTTTCTATTCTGCTCACTCAAAGAACTATGCAAAACAGGCCAGAATACTTGAGTAACAGCACTGGAATACTGATCGCCGAGTTGGGGAGAGGAAAGGAAGCAGGGTGAATGAGATACCAAATGGGTTCTTCCCCCATTCAGGGCTCAGCAGTGTGAGGGTTTCACTTATCTCTGATCCTGGAGAGGAATCCAGCTCTGGAAGATGCGCCTGGGTCTTAAGCATAAGCACAGTGTGTTCAATAAAACATTTTTATTCTGTACAATATATATATGTGTATTTAAATTATATATATATATAATATATATATATATACATAATATATATATATATGTGTATATATATATATGTGTGTGTATATATATATATATATATATTTATATATATATATATATATATATACACGCAGAGAAGCCTCAACCAAATCCCTGAGTCCATGGGAACCCAGGACACTAACAAAGGGAAAGAGGGAATCCATGCTCTAAAGAATAGGAAGTATGGCAACATCTTTCCCTTTCCTCCAGGTTCCCTGCAATGGTGGGAAAGGGATGATCACTACAAATTACTAAAACGAGAGGACTTACACGGGGGCAGGATGGGGAGCTGTGAGTCAGGTCCCCAGCCACCAGTCTGGGGACTGTGGCAAAACAACCTGTTTAATCCAGCATTAAAACTAGCAGATCACTGCAGAGGAGGGGACAAGACTGATTGACATGCAGCTGACTTTCGGTACGCCAAGTCTTAGCTTGGCGGCCCCACACCTGGGCCAGCACAACAAATAGCACCTGTGGGGCCTCTGAGACAAGGAACTGGGGACGTGGCCCTTGAGTGAAGAAGGGAAGGGAGACAAAGCTGAAGAGCAGACCTCATGTCTCAGCACAGGGCGGGAACACTGCCATTCACTGTCCCTGTGCCATTTCTTCAGACCCTGAGCCACCAGACGGCCAGGAGCAGATGTCTTTTGTCCACAGTCAAGTAGAGATGGGCAACTTACATGGCCTTGAGAAGAGGTATAGAAAAAGTGGAGTGCTTTCGAGGACCACCCCCAGTTGTTGTGACAATTCCTGACGTGCAGGGACCACACCGGCGAATCATGCCCAGTCCTGACAGTGGGGCCAATGTGGCGGTGATCAGCTCCCTCCGGCAGACAGGCCGTTAAGGGATGCCAGGCTTGATGAGCCAACCAGGCAGACACACAGCTGCTGAGCACTGCTGAGGACAGGAGGACAATTCTCCTGTCCTCTCCCTCAGGACTGACCCTCCCTGGTCACACCAAGCTTGGTGTCTCTCCAGAAAAGGTGGCAGGGAGCAAGCAGTAGAGAGCACCCCTCACTCCCTAGCCTACTAACACGCAGAACCGCCAACAGGGGGCAGCATGGCCAGAAGTCACCTTATGTACTGCAGGGACAGCAGTAGAGCTGTGCCTGCCTGGAGGAGTTCAGAAGCCCATGTTGGCCTGGGCCTCTCCCGCTGCAATGGCTTGCACATCGGTGACATGGCCGATGCCCTTGGTGACACCCTCCCGGAACAGCAGCTTGGCGCCCACCTTCAGGTACTCTGGGTGTTTCAGGAAGCGAAAACGTACCACTGCCTTCTCCCCTGTCCGCAGCTTGTCCTGCAACAGATACATGGTCACTGGCTCTGGGAAGCACCTCCTGTCTCTACCAGCCTTGGCTCTCCACCCTCGGGGGCCTACCAGGTATCTGCCCACCCCAAGTGGGGCTTTGTCCCCTTTGTGGGATAAGGGAGCTTTCTACGAATCTGGGGACAGGCTTTCCTCCTTTCTGGAAGCAGAATTATGACTTTTCCCTGGGAAAACAGGGGCAGAGCTGGGTCCCTCTCACCTTGGCATGGATCTTTTCCACCACTGCTGTCTGACGTACGTTGCCCACGTGTACTGTCACCTGGAAGCCTCGCCGGAAGGTGGTGGCGTGGAACAGCAGGACTATCTCTGCCTCGAACACTGAGCAGATGGTGGGATTCATCTCCGGGCTCACCATCACCATGCCCTGGGGAGGCACAGCCCCCAGACCCAGGAAGGGCAGATCTCACATTAGCCTCTCCTCCCCGGCCACCCTCACACCCCTTACAGCTCCTCAACTTCCTTCTCCTCCAGGACTTCCAACACAAAGACCTCAGAAGACAATACGGAAAACTCTTCTTTTTGAGGGAACCCTTCCTTACCCACCTTTCACGTTCTCTAACTCTTCTAATGCTTAGTACTTTCAGAGTCCTGGACATTTGGGTTGTACCACAGTAATTCACATTTAGTGATCTGTGCTTTATGAGTACCCTAAGCCTTTTTCATACACGGACAGTCCGTGTAACCAGCTTCTTGGGCTAGGGACTAGGTTCTCTTCAAGTTCCCCTGAAGCACCTTAGAGAGATGCTTCTCATTCAAGGAGCCAGCCTCCCAGGCATTTCTCTTTGTGTTCTCTCTCCAACCCACCCTCCCACCTCACCTTGCGAAGGAGTGCTCGGTCAAAGTCCCCGAGGGCCAGCGTAGCGGCCTGACCAGCTCGCAGCACACGACAGGCAGAGCGGTTGCGTTGGATGCTGCATACTCTCAGCTCCAGGAAGCAGCCATCGTCCGTGGGGCCCACCACCAGCTGGTCCCCCTCACGGCAAATCCCACTGCAGCCCACAGGGCAGGTGGCACAGCGTCAGCCTAAACCCCCCTACCTGCTTCTCTATTAGGTCCTTCCCTTCTAAGATTGAGTCCCTCGGGTGGGAGAAAGAGACCCTAAATTCCGACTGGAAGGTAGGGGAGATGACTGCCTTGCCCCAGTCCAGAACTCAGACTGAAGGCTAACAACCAGGAAAGGCTGGCAGTGATGCTGGCAGACAGGTACCAGTTGATTTGACACTGAGCACTTGATCCCTGAAAGAGCAATTATCCTCTTGGGTTTCATCCTCTGCTTTGGAAAGAGTCTTAAGGGACCTCTCATTTCTCTAGTTGGAGATGAAGTCAGTTGATGCACTCTAGTTTTCTTCCTGGGGCCAAGACCCACACTTCTCCCCCAGGGGCCTGGAGAGTCCTAATAAGCAGCAATACTGTTTCTTCCCTTATAAGCCAATACACAAGCTTTCTCCAGCTCCTCTGATGGTGAAAGCCTAATTTACAAACAAGCACATCCTTTAGATGGGCTCTGTTCAACTCCAGGGTCTCCTTTGGGCTATGTTGTCTTCCAGAGTTTGGGTATGTGAGGGCTGAGTAGGGTGGGTAGCAAGAAAGGCAATTCACCTGGAAAGTGTCCCTCCAACAACCGTCCCCACCTCTGGTACTGTGTAGATTTCATCCACCTGAAGCCAAAGAAGATTCTATCAAGGGCTGGCAGGTCCAAAACCTCTAAACAGACTCGGGGCTCGGAATTGGTCCCTCCCAGATCCCCAGCTCACTGCCCGTCCAGATGGCCAGTTACCTGGAACTCCGTCAGCTGCTGCATGAGTTCCTCCTGCTCTTTGCTGTTGGTGAGTGGCGGCAGAATATTCAGAAAGACTTTGAGCAGGTCCAGACTCTCTCCAGACACGCTGGACAGTGTGAAGATGGGGGTGACACTGTGGAGGGAGGCACGGAATGGGCAGATGAGGAAAGTTCCAAAAGGAAGCAGAGGCTGGAGCCCTATACATGGAAAGGTGAGCTTCTCTTGGAGTGGCGAGGGGCTCCTCTCTGTTGTCTGCTAAGGTTCTCAGGAGCTTGGGGCCCTCTCTCTGTGAGCCACGGAGTGTGGCACGTGAGGCCCATCCCAGAGCCCAGGGAGATGGAAATGCCTGGCACAGCACTTCATCTCCAGGGTCCCAGGCATCAGCAAAGCTGGCTTGGGGGAAGGGTCCAGGCTTCAGCAAAGACTCCCTCCTACAATCCCAACCTGAAAAACCACAGAACTGAACCAGAACTGGTCTGGCCCTAGAGGGAGGGGTACCCCATACTCCGGGGCCCTGTGGAGCCATCCCTGTGGATTAGGGCTCTTGAGTGAGAAAGGCTTACTTGGGGGACTGGGCAAACTGCTGGGCAGCAGTGACGGCATCGTCCTCAGAGGTGACCAGCATGGGGACCTTGTGGCAGCCAGGCTGCTTGAGGACCCGCTCTAGCTGGCGTACCGTCCTCTCCACTGTGGTCTTGGCACACAGGTCCACCTTGCTGACCACGACGAAGAAGGGCACTTTCAGGGCCAGTGCCAGCCCCAGATGTTCCCTTGTGGTGCCGGCTGCTCAGAGAAGGCAGGCAGGCAGCAAGGACAGTTAGAATGAGGGAAGGAGAAGAGAGCAAGAGGGGAGTTGGTTTGGCTCCCAGATTTAAGGAGGCCCAGGGTAGGAGAGTCAGCACCCCCCTCCAGTCCCATCCCTGCCCCGATGCCTCGTACCAATCCCGGTGTTAGCACTGACAAGGAGCAGGGCACAGTCAGGGCAGTAGGAGGTGAGGCCGAAGATGGTGGTGTGCAGGTACTTGTGGTGGCCTGCCAGGTCGATGAAGGTGATCATCTTGGAGCTGCTCTCACAGATCTCTTCTGCCGTCCGTGAGTCACTGTAATTCACCACCTGGCCCAGAGCCCAGGGCTCTCAGTGCCCCCTGCCAGCCTCCCCAACCCTTCAAGAGTTGCCAGGACCTAAACCAGTCCCTGGGTGACCCTGCCTCTTAACCCTGAGCCCTATTTCAGATTTAGTTCAGTTGATTCCCCATTTGTTTTCTAAGGAGGTCAGAGCTGGTTCAGTGCCCTCAGGGCCTTCGTCTACACTATTCCAGAAAGTCTCCACACTCTGACCTCAGACTCTGTCCTTCACCACTACCATCCCATCCTTAGAGTCTGGTCCCACTGGGTCCCGTTGATTGCATGCACCTCTCCCTTGCTGTTAAAGCCCAGGATCTCGAAGCTGATGCTGGAGGTTCGGCCGGACTGAATCTCATGCAGGTGGCGGAAAAGGTTCAGCCGAGCCCGGCCCCGCCCATTGTCCAGCTCTCCTTGGGTCAGGACTCCAAGCAGAGTCGACTTCCCTGAGTCCACATTCCCCAGGACAGCCACACGGAGGTCCAGGAACTGTGGATGAATTGTCAGAGGTCAGGGCTCCAACCCTTCACCTCTCTCCACTGAGAGTTAAGGTCAAAGGCAGTGGCACTCTCTGGGGACCAAACAATGAACTGGACCCCCCCCAGGGTCCCAGGCCAGGGGAGAGTCTGCCATCATGGGGTCCTCCCAGGGAGCATGGGCGTGAGAGGCAGGGAAGGGTGTGGGCCCACCTGCTGGTTGTCAGGGACCTTTCGTACCAGCACCTCGGTGATCTTCCGGGGCATGTCACTATCATAGTCCACTTCTCGCTCCCGGAGAACAGTGATGTCTGCCCCGACCCTGTCACAGCAAGGCCACAGCTACCACATCTCACCTGTACTCCCCTTCCCCCTTCCATCCCTGCTGTGGACCAATGGCCTTCTCACACCTCCCACAGAGCTCCCAACACCTTTCTCCACTTCCTACCCACCGCCCTTCAGGCTATCCCACATCCACAGCTCCCTTTACACAAACAAACCTTAAGTAAAGGAGCAAAAAAGCCTGGATCCAGTGCAGAGGATCCCAGAAAACTAACCCTCCCCACTTCAGCCCTTTGTCAAGAGGAGGCAGGCCCTAGGTGACTGGGCATGCGTGGGTCCAAATTTAGGGAAAGGAGAACCAAGGGGAAGGAGAAGCATACTTCTCCGCCATCCGGTGCAAGGTCTTGAGGGAGGCCCGCATCTCCTCCTCAGCCAGCCCCACCAGCAGCCCATTGTCTTCTACTCCGATCTGGTAGACAGCCTCACCGCGGCCCTCCTGGAGCCGCCACTTCATCTGTGTCACCAGGTGCTCAAAACGATACTGGGATGGATTCACCAGCTTCAGCTTAGGGCAGGTGGGGTATCATGAGAAGGTGAAGTCAGAGATGCTCCTCCTGAGCCCACACCCTCCTCACCTGTCCTGCCGAAAGGACCAGGACCTTCCCTTCCCTCTTAATGACCCTCATCCCTGACCTCCTCTAACAGTGAGTCCTCTCCCAACAGAATGAGGTACAGAGCCCTTACCCTGAACCCCATCTTTAAATTACTACAGATCATGAAGTTAGAAGGATCTCAAAGAAATCATCCCACGCCAGCAAGGACAACCTGACCCTCCCCAACCTAAGACTCACTTTATATTCGATGTTTCCATCTTCAGCCTGAAAAGAAACAGGAAGCAGTTACCACACACTGTCCAGACCTAACCCCTACTTCCCCTTGATTCCCACTGGGGTCCAGGCAGCTAACTTAAGAGAGCAGGAAGCCTCAGCTGCACCTGCTTAGGCAGGTGTCTGTCAAAGGTCATGGCAGACCAGCCCTATACTCAGTCCCAGTGTGACCTCTCTGAAGGAAAGGCCTCTGAGAACACAGTCGGTCACCCATCTAAGCCAGGAACAGAACCCGGATTCCTTCCTTTTTTGATCACTGGCAGCACGCTCTTCCAGGATGCAAGATTCTCCCCCTCCCTTCTCCCTAGGGCCTCAAACTGTTGTCCCCACAAGTCTATGTCTTCTCCGTGTCCAGGCTGCTGAGGCCATTCTTTGCCACTCATCTGAGAGACACCATTTCCTTCCTGCCCGCCCCTCTCAGCTGATGACATCAAGAATAAGAGGTTGCAAGAGGTCCTGGAGCACGGCCAAAGGGTGAGCTCAGCACTGGTCACTACAAGCCTGATAAGAAAGGAGTCCAGGTGAAAGAGAGGCAGGGCTCCATAGTTGGGGTTGAGAAGAAGAGAAGAAACTCAAAATAGAATGCAGGAGACAGACGCCACAAACTAGACTCACTGTGGCTTTTCCCCTCCTGGCCCCTAACTTTCATGCCTCAGTTGAGGTGAAATCTTGAGTCCATCCCACAATCTCCTCCTCTTCCCTATATCAGGTGACCCAACACAGAAGGATCCTGTTGCCTGAGCCTGCCCCTCTCGGGTACAAAAGGATATGAGATTTGCCTGTTCTGCCTGTCCTGCATTTCTGCACTCCTCCTCCCTGACCATTTTATTTTTCTTTTCCCCTTCCTGTCATCATTCCATCCCTTCAAGGCCCTTTGACTTCCAGGCTCTTACAGGTCTTCACCCATAACCTCCACCTCATGGAGTATAAAGGAGATCTTTTCCCATCAGTAAAGACCTTCCTTTTTATCATTTTGCTGGAGATGAAGAATTAGGATGGTTTCAAAAAGTGGTACAAGATAATGGTCTAGGCTAATGGTTATCAGTGTGGTCCCAGGACCAGCAGCATTCATATCACCTGGGAACTTATAAGAAGACTATCAGGGCCACCTTTGACTTACTGAATCAGAAATTCTAGGGGTGGAGCAGCAATCCAGGTGGTTCTCATACATGCTAAAATTGTATAACCACTTAAGGAGGCTCTTCCCCTGGGTCCTCCTTTTCTAAGAGGGACAAAGTGCAGTTATTGTCTGCCTTAGGGACAGATGGAGCAGGAAGGTGGAGGCTGTCCCCACTTGCTCATAGGACAGGGAAAGAGCAGGAGGACTAAGCCTGACTGTTCGTGTGTGTGTGTGTGTGTGTGTGTGTGTGTGTAGAGACAGAACATATCGCTTGTGTGTGTGTGTGTGGAGACAGAACATATTGCGTGTGTGTGTGTGTGTGTGTGTGTGTGTGTGTAAGGACGGAACATATTGCTCTTTTCCTGGGTACTCCCCTTCTCCCCGTGGAACAAGTTCAGAAAACTCTAACTCCTCATCCTAGGATGCAGTCTCCCTTCCCTTGTTGCAGCAGGGAGGGGACCGGGGCATTTTATTCTGCTCTTCCCAAAGGGATGCAGGTGGGATCCCCTTCCCCACTTCTGGAGTTACCTAGATCAGAGTGGGGAAATCCCCCCTTCCCACTCTTCCTCCCTGGGGTCCTAACACCAGAGGGGGAGGCCCAGTCTCTCTGTCCCTCCTCCCTAGGGTCCTAGGACCGGAAAGAAGGGTTCTCCTCTCCTGGGGGTCTGGACACCGGAAGGGGGTACTAATTCTCTCTGACCCGCCTTCCTAGAGTCCTGGGACCGGAAGGAGTGGTTTCCTCTCACCACGCCACTTCTCAGGCGCTTACCTCGGGGGGCAGGTACGGGGGGTTGTTGGCTTTGCTCCCTCTGTTCCTTCCGTTCTTCTTCTTCCCCTTCGGGCCACCGCAGCTGCTGCTGCCGCCGGCACCCCTAGCCTTCAGGGTTCCGCCCACGGCCGGGCCCCCTCCGGGCCGGCAGCAGCCGCCGAACAGCTCCGATACCCGCGAGTCCATCCGCCGCTGCCGCCAGTCCCCCGCCCGGCCCCTCCCCCCCGCCGCCGCCGCCGCCGCCGCCGCCGCCGCGCCTACTGCCACGGCCAACTCGAGCCAGCCAAAGGAGGGCTGGGTGGGGCCCTGCGCAGGCCACGCCCCCACCCTCCCTGGCCACCGGGTCGCGGCCGCAGGGCACCAAGGGATATAGAGTCCTCAAGCCTGCGAGCTCCCTGGAAAGAGTTCGCCGCCGCCCTCCAACTCCCAGGCGGCATCGCGGCGCAAGGAGCCGCGGGTGGCTTCGGGGCGTAGGCAAGGAGCGCGCCTTTGCCTGCAAAGGCCTAAGGGAGCTGTAGTCTGGTTGCCAGTCTCCAAGCTCTGAGCGGGTCTTTTTCTGGGGCCTGGTGGTGGGGCAGTCATCAGAGGCGGGGGGCTTATATCACAATCAAACTTTGTAGGCGCTTCTGGGTTTAGCCCCTTACCGCGATCCCAGACAACGGGTTTTGGATTGGAGAGCTGCAGAACTCAGGGCGACTGGTCCCTCTAGCCTACTGGCTCCGCCCGTGCCTCAGTTTCTCCCTCGACGGCCGGGGTGCCGTTTGGGTGAGTCAGGACCAATGCCTGGTCCTTTACACAGTAGTCACTGGGTTATTACCAGGCTGGCACCCTCCGCGGGCTGGTTTTAGCAGCCCGAGATATCGCGGTGGCCCCGACACGAGGCCCGAGCCCACAAACCAGCCTTGCAGCGAGGGCCCGCAGCGAGTTTTACCCCTCCCCTTTGTTTTGAAGCGGAACCAATTCGGGAGAACCAAGTTTGGCTGGGCTTTAAAACCGCCAGGGCTGTAGGCGGGGCCTGGCCCCTACCTGGGGCGGGGCTGGGGCTCAGGTTACGTCAACCAAGGCGAGGGAGGGGGAAGTTGCCTGGAATAGAAACTTGGCCAAGGGCCCAGGGGATTGCTGACTTCTGACCTTCCTGCCAAGCTGTCGTCTCTCTTGCTCTTTAGGGCTCTTGCAGCCAGCAAAGAGTAAACACATTCAGTGACATAAACCAGTGTACGAGACACTAGAAAGGCAGAGTGGAGAAGCAGTTAGTGTTGCTGACCTGGGAGTCAGGACGCCAGAGTTCAATTCCCAGCCCCGCGCTGTCTCGTCTGCACCACTCACCCATTGTATGTCCACTTCCGCTCTCTTCACAAACAGCGAGATTCTCATACACGGCGCAGAAATAAAACAGCCTTTCCCGCCAGACCTGTTTTCCTTGGAAAACTAGAAGCAGCAACAGTGGCTTACCTCTGGCGATCCTTTCAGGGGTTCAGATTTGGTGGAGTCCATGGCTTCCCCCAAGGACCACAAGGAGACAGGCAAGTTACTGATCACGTAGTTGCTGTCCACATGGCATAGCTCCCCAAACGGGTGAGAGCAGAAGGACCAAAATCTGCAAAAGGGCCTAGCAGACCCGGCCAATTATGTGGTCTTCAGTGGTTGAAAGCACACGTGATTTCTCAACCCTGTTCAGCTAAAGGAAGGTTTTGCTGCAGAGGTCAACTGTAGCCAGGGACACAACCCCACCAGGGAAGCTGCTACTTAGGGGCTGAGTGAGAGATCTCAAGAAGGTTGGGGACTGGAAGCGAGAGCTAAGACTATTCCCCCAACATTATCACCACCACCAGCTCTGGGGTTTCTTGATAACCAGGGCCTGCTGCACTCGCCTGATAACACTTGTCCTCTCATCATCATAGACCCCAACACACACAATTTCACTTCATTCTTTCCAATTCCCTTGTCTCCTAAGTGGAGAACTTTTAAGAGATGGGAAGGGATAACCCATTCTGATATCCATTCTTAAACAACCTGGCTTACCACAGACAGGAGTGAAGGCTGGCAGAGGAGTAGGCTGAACAGCGATGTCTGCCCAGGAGGAGATCAGGGTCCTGGGAGATGGAAGGTGGTATATGTGTCTAGTTTCCTGGAGGGGTTGCTTATGAGGTGTTTATGATGTGGTTGTGTGTGAGGTAAATAATGGATGTATACATACAGACTTTTTTCCTGGTATGTAATTATTAGTCATTCATTCTTTGTGTATAGTACATTTACATACGTTTTAAAGTCAGACTTAACAATATTTCCCTTTATATTTTCTTGGTTTTGTGTCATGTCTAAGCCAACCCCACTCCTAAATTATGGATTATTCTCCAGTAGATGTTTAATCGATTTGGAATGTATCTTTATGTACGATGTGTAATAGGAACTAACTTGATTTTTTCCCCTCTTGAATGGATAGGGAGTTGTTTCAAGTTATTTGCTTTGAGAAGTCACTCTCATCATATACTAAGATCTACATATACATTGATCTGTTTCTGGACTGTCTTCTGTTTTATTATCTGTTTATTCCTGAGCCAATACTACAGAATTTTAATCATTATACTTTTATGGTATGTTTTGATCTCTGGTCCCTGCTTCCTGAAACACACTTTTTTCTTGGCCTCTATCACCTAATACTTGTCTATTTTTCTTTCTACTTCTCTGGCTACTCCTCAGTCTCCTCCATAGATTCTCTCTCTTTCTGCTCATCCCCTAAACATTAGTGTCTTCAGGATCCTTGCTCATTTTCATTCTATACAACCTCCCTGGGTGATCTTATTCACTCCCATGCTGATGACTCTCAAATACATATTTCTATTCATAATGGTGTTCCTAAATATCTCTTCACTGTCCAATGGAACAGCAAACCTATCAAAAACTGAACTCATCTTTTCTCCTTACCTATACCCCAGTAAAGCTGGTCCTCCTCTTGTGTTCCCTCCTTCACTGAATGGCACAACTGGTCATAGAGTTGCTGAAGTAAAACCCTGCTTGTCTTCTTGACAGTCTCTCTCTACCCCTCCTCCTCTTCCTGGGCTCAACCACCCTGCTCATTGGACCTCCTAAGTATCTCTAGGGTTCACCCAGTTCTCTCCACCCCACTGTGACTACCCTAGTTCAGGCCTCTTTCACCATCTTTTCTGTAAGATGTTATGGAAAAACCCGAACGAACTTTTTGGCCAACCCAATAGTTGGGTAATTCCAGTTGCTAGCTCTAACTGGTATCCCTGCCTCCTTTATCCTGTCTGTAATCTAGACCCAGTGTAGAGATTTTATAAAATGTAAATGTAATTATGTCACTCCCCTACTTAAATCTTTCAAAGGTTCCCCCACCCCGCTACGGGATCAAGTTCAAATGCTTTAACGTGGCCTATAAAGCCTTGCCATGATCTGGCTCCTGTTTGTCCATCACAGCCTTAACTCTTCATAAGCTAAACTCTTTTTATTCTTTGAATAGAGGATGCTCTTGTATCTCAAGGTCTTGTTAAAAAACAAAGTTCAACTGAAGATTTGAAGATCTAATTGGCTTTATTTAACAGTTCATGAATCAGGCAGCATCCCATCTAGTAAATACAAAGGCACTCTGAGGGGCTTTTCAAAATGCAAGACTTTTATAGAAAGGGGGGACACGATAAGGAGGTTATAAGCAAAAGGAAAGAAAGGATTAGGGGGAATGTTGGGGGACTTATCTTGCAGATTACCTCACTAGCGCTGACTAGGAAATTCCAGACTGGTTAGTTTAAAATTCCACTCCAGGAGAAGCTGAAACTGCTACTAGGTTAGGAAATGAGTCTTGGTGAGATTTAGCACAAGTGAATCCGTTTGGGGGTTGTTTCTTTCTAACAGTCTCCAGGACCACCAGGCCCTCCTCTTTACCTTTACTCATCCTACAGGTCAGTTTCCTCCGGGACCACCCCTCACTCCCACCCCCTCTAGGTTAGGCGCTCCTGTTCTTCGCGTCCGCTGCCCGTGTATGCCTTACTATATAATTCATCACGTTGCATTGAATCTATTAGGCATTGAACCCTTTGCGGACAGCGCCTGCCTCTGGCTTCTTCGCCGCCGAGTCTCCAGCACCTAGGACAGGGCCTGGCACGAAGTAGGTGCGCAGCGAATAGGGAACGCAGGAGAGAACGGATGCATGCGGGCGGGTGTCCTTTGGAAGGCAGCGCTAAGTGGCTGAGAACCTGTGGTTTCCCTGTGGGAGAGGGGCTCAGCGAACTTGCCGTACGGTGTTAAGAAGGAGAGAGCTGAGCTCAACTCCACACTCAGCCCAGCCTCCGCCACACTGACGCGGCGCCCGCCCACTTTCGGGCAACGGAACCGGAAGTGGAGGCGCGGGTTTCCCATGAGGCTGCGCGGGGCGCCTATTCAAACCGTACGGAGTGTGGGGAGGAGGTCATGATGGCGACCCCAGAGCCGGAAGTGCAGTCCCCGGCCGCAGTCTCTGGTAAGGTGTGGGGTCCGGAGCTCGAGGAGTCTGTTTCCTCCCTACCGCTGCTCTCTCCAGTCACTTAGCACCTGGC